>DWJZ01006023.1:0-13423 GCA_018249125.1 Asbolis capucinus
AGGGCAATAGATCAGTGTAAGCGACACTCAAATCGGTTCAGCCTTTTCTGACATCGACGTGCATAAAGGCACAGGTCAATAGAACAAAATTCTAATAAACATTGTTTTGTATACATATATTTCACAAGATTTATTAAAATATTTTAAAACACAAGCTTTAATTATAGATCCCCAACACAAATAAATATCCAAAAATCATAACTATATCGTTAACCTTGGAGCCAACGTAGTATTATTTCATGCTTATCAAAAATGCATTGTCATCGGGGCTGAAGGTTTGTACAAAAGTTTAGCCCTGTAGCGTTAAAGGAAGTGGGTCTAATTAAGCTTGCAAGGTTTGACCCGTATCAAATATACTAATATACAAACATACACCGCAAGTTAAATAAAAACTTAAAAAAGATATATATATATATATATATGAATGATTATTAGCTGTCTGATCACCATAGTACAAGAATATTCTTATTTGGGATCAAATGATCCTATGTGAGTGGTCCCGAGATATTTATGTATTTATTATTATTAACATCCTAAATGGGTTCCTAAAGCTCTTTGAACTTGGCTAACATGCTGCCGCGTGTCTATGTAACTCACTAAGTGTAATAATGGATATTGGAAGCTCGCATCATTGAATTTCCAGTGGAAGTTAGAAATTAATTCGAATAAGCAAAGCAATTTCCGACATTCAATTATATAATACCTGTAGTTGTGTCGGAACTTGGCTTTATCGATGGACTGTGGTTAAGATTCTGATGGGCCCCTTCGCTAGCACATCGCACTTTAGTCCTCACTAAAGGCATACCCAGTAGTGGTGTGGCCGGCGTTTCCATACATAACGCTTCGGCACGCAGAGGGCCAGAGTATCCAACCATCCTGGGTTATGGGTTTAACCGCGTAAAAGTTTGATTAAATATGAGATTGGCACAAATTCCCGACGCAACCTTAGCTCGTTATACCCGGCCATCCTCAGTACAAATAGCGTAGGGTACATCTATGGGTAAAATGGATAAACACCGTGTAAACATAATATGTAATTATATGACAAATTTATTGTATTTTTGTATGTTTGTTTTTATAACATAATATACCTTATAGATTGTGGACTTATATGTAGCTATAGACTACAATCGAGACGACTGGTTATAAATATTAAATATCTTTGGACAACTCACACACGGACATTTGACCCCAAACTATGCATTAGCTTGTACTATGGTGATCAGACAACTGATAAACATATACATATAATTTTTAAATACATACTTATATAGATACTTTTACAACCTGACACACAGAACAAATATTCCGGCTCATCACAAAAAAGTTTTCCTGGGTGAGAATCGAACCCACGACCTTCGGAGCAGCAGTCAAATTCACTAACCACTAGAGCAACTGGCCTATCAAAAAAGAAATAATCAATACTTATATTACCAATTCTCCATCTTTTGAAAAATATTGACTTAATATACATAGGTTAGGTAGTTCTATCAAAAATATTTAATACAATGAAGTGACTCAACCCATAAGTTCATTATTTTTTACTATCAAATTGAGATCAGACCCGGCAAATGACCAACAATTACACCACTGACTATCACTGTTTCATTTAATTATATATTTAGTAGGAAATTAATTACAACATCAAATATTTTTATGAGTTTTAATGACCTGTTTAGATGTAGATGGAATGTCTTTGAGGAGCACCGGCTCCATCTGCAAGGCATCGTCGTCAACAGCTGGATCGAACGTCAGCGGCGCTATTTGTCTGTATCTGCAAATAATCATTTTATTTAACAACACTGTAGCTCTGTCCTAGGTTCGATATTCGCTAGATGAGAGTAGTCACTAGGTGGCTGGCCAGATATAAAGCCAGGTTGGCTTAAAGAATAAACATGTGTACCGTGTCTGTCTGTCTGTTCGCGATAAACTCAGAATCTACTGAACAGATTTATACCAATAACGTTTATAAAAATACATGAAACTATTTCCGAAGAAGGTTTTAGTGTATACTTTGTTAAGGTTTTGTGTAAACTGTTCGGAATATGAAGATAATTGCTGAGAAATTCAGAAAAAACAAGCCATCCATACCAGACCACGCGGGTGAAGCAGCGGGCGTACCCAATTTTCAAATATAGCATTACTCACGGCTGGTGGTCGTGCGTGGTGAGCGCGTCCCGCCAGGAGGCGTGGTACGGGCTCACGGGCGGCGGTTGCAGGTTGCGAGCGAACCCCAGTCGGCAGTACAGCGAGACCGCTTGTTTCACCAACTCGCACTCCACCTTTATACAAACATAACATATATCAAACATACATAGACGATAGATCGGTCAGTAACAATACAGAATAACAGTCATCATATGGAAATACTTAAAATCACTGGATATACAAATTCTTTGTAACAAAAATGTGAATTTTATTTTTAATTCTTGAAATATAATAATCTATTCGGAAATCAATATATTACAAAGTGAAACAAAAACTTTGTACCCCTTCCTATAAAAATTGCGCGGACCTAGGAGAATGAAATTTGTTACAGTTGAGGTTTATATAGAGAAGAAAACTAAAACCTGTGCAATTTGACAATTTTAAAACACTATTAATTAGCTCAATGACGTTGAAATACTGTTAAGGGTCCTTAAAACTTTAATATATTTAGTTCTCGAATTAATTTCCGTTCCAAAAGCAGGGCCATCCATTTATGTAATTAAGTATAACATTCTATAATTAAACCTCCCACGCACTTTAAAGAATAAAACTCCTACACACCTGAAGAACCGTAGCTAATTCAGCAACGCTAGTGTGCTCATCGATAGACACAAACACTTTATATAGGAGTGTCTCGAAATAGTCTCCTGCGATGCGATTCATAACAAAACCCTTCAGAGGTGGCACTGACACTTTATCAGCCGCTGTTATCGGGACATCCAGGTATATCAGACCGCGCCTGTAATAATTATTTAGTGTTAAAATGTCTCTGTCTTCAACTTTAATTAGCGTTAAACATTAGATACCTTACATTTTCAATGTTAATTTGGAATAATGAGTCGCCAGATGGTCTCAAGTAGAAAATTATAAAAAGCTAAGGATTTATATGGAAAAAAGAAACTGATTCTTTACGATGTTGGTGTAATTCACTGAAAAAAACATGATATAACTTACCTATATAACGTTTTCACGACATTATAGTCGAGAGTGCCCGCTGTCTGTGAACCTCGATCAATTAGCAAGTCGATTAATGCCTTCTCGCTCTCACTCAAAGGCTAGCATAAAACAAAACACTCAGTTACACAACAACTCATACTTCTCATATGAAATATGGATATTTAAAACGAAAATTTAATACATGGCAATTACCAACCAAACACAAATTACAAAACACATTAATGTAATTTTTTATTATTGCATTAAATAGGAAACATATTCTGCAAGTATTAATTCCGTTAGTATCAACATAATATACAATCTTTCATTAAAAGTAACGAAATACGTGCTTAAAAAAGTTTCAGTTATTTAAAGTCAAAAACAAACCTTGTCATACCAGCAAAAAGTTCATATTACCTTAACGTCTTCCTCTAGTACATATCCTAGTTCAACTCTCCACCAGGGCTGCATGGGTATGTTAAGCGGTACCCGAGGTAGTAGCGCGCGTATGGCTTTGGACCGGCCGCGCCTGCCGAGCGACCGGGCTCGGGCCACCAGCTCTAAATACTCATTACGACCCACTCCTAATAATCGGAGGCCTGTCGACCACAAATACAGTACAACAAAATTAAAACTGAGTAAGAAAATCGATAGATACGCGATATTAAATAGGAAGGAATCTCCATGCTTAAGTGAAAGTAACCTAACTAACACGAAAAAAAAATTATATTATAAACATACATATGCATTGTATTAACTTTTGTTGCAATAATAAGTGTAAGTTATGTGACTGTAAATCATCACTATATAATTATGAACGATACTTATAAAAATAAATACATTTGTATTTGAGTAGCTGCCCATAGCACATCATATTTACTCATTTTATAAGTTTACTAATTTATTTAATAGAGAGAAAATCTGTATACAAAAACACTTACAATCTGCAGCAGTGAAATTAGGCATTGTATCATAACTTTTTTCCAGTTCTATGAGGAGGGCAACCACTTCAATATAATAGATAAAAGGAGTTATCCTTAGTCCTAAAAATGAAAAAAATCCTTTATAATAATAGTCCCATAATGTAAAAAAAAAAAGTTTAGTACAAGTATAATCATTCTATGTTCAATACATTCAGCATAGCAACAAAAACAAAAGCAAATGAAACAAAATCAATGCAAAATTTGTCACACCAGCTCTATAGATTACCTTTAACTACCATATCGGCTAAGTGATATGGATACAACATGAGTCTCTGTATGCTGCTTTGTATGAGTGCTTCATAGTACTTTCTTTCATCTTTACGAACAGATCTCACTGAAAATACCAAAGTAATTATGAATTGTTTGATCC
Organism: Asbolis capucinus; assembly: GCA_018249125.1. NCBI lineage: Eukaryota > Metazoa > Arthropoda > Insecta > Lepidoptera > Hesperiidae > Asbolis > Asbolis capucinus. Next base: position 4,498 of record DWJZ01006023.1, read on the forward strand.
TTATATTGATTATATTCAACAATTCACCTCTTATCAACAAAAACTTTAAAACTATTAAAGTAGAGGAAGCATTTAGTTCTTTAAGTAAACAGTGAGAATTAGTAGTTGGCCATCACCAATGCAAAAACAGCCATTCTAAAGTTCCATTGCACAAATTGCACATTTGACCCATAAAAGAATTAGACATCAACTAAGTAATATGATATTTTCATAGCCATAATAGTATTATTGCTGATGTACATACATTTCTCACCTAAGTTTATTAAATCACAGTTATCCAAACTTCCTATTATGTGCTACTACACTCGTGTAACTTTAATGAATGTAAACAAACCATAAAAAATCTGTTCTACTGTTTTTGCCAACTGACATAAATGCATTTTGTTCCAGCAAACTACTCACTATATGATTGAAACTTAGTTAACTAATGAAGTATTGATCAAAGTACCATACTCTGAGTAAGTTGTATCGGCAAACAAAAAATCAAAAACACTACATCATTAATAAATGCTTCTGAAGGAGTTTATGTAACCATCTAACATAATAGACTTTTTTGTATTATTACTTTTATTTCCCAACAAAGAGCATCAACATTAATTAGAGAGTATGAAAAATGAAGTTTCATTCTCCTGTTTGTCAGTGTGTTATAATATAAACCTAACTTAAAATGATACATTGCTGTTTTGCCTGGCTTGTATTGGCAAAATATGCTTAGATGATTATCGGAATCAAGCCAGGGAACTGTATGTAACTCTTTATTTAATGCATGTTAAGGCACATCATTATTATGTGAATTAGAGTAGTAGATATTACAGGAATTTAAAGTAATAATAACTTTCAATGTACTGTTGAAGGGTTTCTTGGTTTGTTTTAAATACAGCATTGTATATAGCATTCTATGGTTTCATATAACTTGATGAAGAGATTTTTTATAATATTGCAGCTAAACCAAATCGAATGTATAAACAAAATTGACACAACTTTATATAAAGAGGATCTCATTTTAAGACCTATGAATCATTAACCTTATATCTTAGGTTATAAATATGGATTTAAATGGGTCAAGTATCTACATATCTAGTATAATACCGACCATCTACATGTAATAAAAAATTATGAAAACCATATTTATTTATTAAATTATGTAAAATGTGTTGAATGTGTTAAATTATGTGACATGGTTTGAATAAATAAAAACAAATTAAGTTAAACTTACCAAGACTACCTCGAAATCGCAACTGATTTTTAATACTGAAGTCAAATATATACTTTTCGTATTCTTTCGGAGAGTCACATAACAGCTGTAAAATGTATACTATAATAAGCACAAGTAAATTACGGATTTTATATGGTAGTAACCATAAATAAGTTTTGCTCATATGCTAAAGTAAATATAACAAGAAATTCCTGACATAATTAGCAATAAAGATGTTATGTTTCAGTCTAAGTGAAATGCGATGTTTACCTTTCTCACATTTGCGGGCAATTGCTGCCACTGTATTCGTTTTCTGATACATTCGTCAATTTCATCCTCCATGGTTATGGGGAGAATTACCTGTAAATATATCTACATCCAATATGCAATAATGCTTTTCAGAATTATATTTATTTTACACCTTTGCAAAATTATTTTGATAAGAAAAGTGCTTTTACGTTCGAAAACTTAGTTATAATAATAGATCAAAACCGAAAGATAACTCCAGTATAACATAACAAAAAATCCAGTATATTTACAATTTAATAAGTAATGTTAAACTCAGGACATTTGTGAAATTATTTAGAGATTCACTTTTTTATATTTCATCAACTTGTTCTAATTTTTTAAGTTTCAGATTCCAAAACTCTGAACATACTTGAAACTGTTGACAGTTACACAATATACAACATTGACGTTTGTTTTGTCATACAGTAATACAAGGTGCCCAATTTGGTTGCATTCCGAAATACACTAAATATCATAACGCAACCAAACGCAAATTGAAAATTTTTAAGAATGATATATATAATTCTGAGCAAATTTTAGTTAATTTTGCTGTAACCAAAACGATATCTCGATTAACAAAATACGGACTTCGTATGATTTTGTCAGACCCATCCAACGATACCCTAAATCATAGGTCCTCAAGCTTATTTCATCTACTGCCCGCTCTGAAAGTCAATTATTTTTAGCGACTCCCTTTTTTTATTTAGATTTGATAAAGACCAAATCTTAAAAACCACTAGAGGTTAAGTCTTCAGCGCCCACTACGGGTTATTATGGCCCACTTTGAGAGTTACTGAAGTAAATAGTGGGGTAAAGGAGAGAAGAAATATTTTTCTTCACCACGCGCTCTCACTTGAGGCGACTATCAATTTAAACATAATGCAGATAGGACATTTAAAATTATTGGACTGTCCGGTTACGGAAGCAACATGTTTAAGAGTGTAGAGTTTAAAGAGTTATCAGTCCAGAAATTAGGCGGAACAAACAGACGTAATTTTTTTTTTAATATATACCATGTATGTATTCAAATGATTTTAGTAAGACGCGGTTATCTTAATATTATAATAAGAACTAAAATTATTTGTTTAGATCGTTAGTTACCGTCCGCAGCTTTGTTCACGTGGTAGGTGCGTTGATAAAAAGTAGCCATGTGGTATTCCAGACTATAATATATCTTTGTGCCGAATTTCATCCAGATCCGTTAAGCAGTTTTTGTATGAAAGAGGAACAAACATCCAGCCATCCATTCATCCTCACAAACATTCGTATTTATAATTTCAGAAGTACTTTGATAATTCTTTTTTTTTTGTTGGAAAGGAGATATGCTAAGGTTAGTCCCATGATAAAAAAACCTCAACGGCTTATATTAGCTATTTTGTGTTTGAACTAAACTCATTTACATCGATGAGAATTTTGCACCTATATGGTTAATTGAAGTAGGGCTACATTTAAAAATATAAACTGTTCGCCTTTACCTGTGTTGGGTATATGCACAAAGAAACTTTTATCTCTTATAAAATAACAAAGATGACAGATTGCGGGGTCTCACTTGTGAACCTAATCATAAGGAGAAATCCTGGACCTTCCAGGATCCGGGATAAGAAATATTTATTTTGTTAAGTTTAATTTTTCTTCTTTCTTTTAATAATAGAGCAAATTAATACAGCAATGATTTTGGTTAACATTAAAATAAACAGAAGAATTAACAAAATATTTATTTTTCTGATATATCTTTATATTCTAAAGTATAATTTTAAATATTAATAGGACTAATGGTCAAATAGTTCCGTAAATGACGAATGGATTTCATTAATCATATCGGAGGCTGTCATACTACGTCCCAGTTTAGTGTAAGCTTTAAAATTACAAGTTCTGGTAAATTTTGCGGCCGAGTAAGTGGCTATACTTGGAGCTAGTTGATTTGAATGTTCATTTTGGCATACATTTGCTTCAATGGCCCAATGAAAAAATGTTGCTAATGAACCCGCCAAAATATCACCCTGGCCTCCAGCGCGTCTGCCAGATCCAATATCTGATAATTTCCAAGCAATGTCACCAAAAGTAGAATGATATTCGTCTTCTTGACCTTTCTCCAATATGGAGACATAAGTTCCCCAGAAATTTAGCAACTCATTACCACTATTCAGTATGGCATCTCTCAATCGTTTGGCCTCGGCGTGATTTGGAGTTAATATGGCTCCAGGACTAGGGTAATCTTTTAAAATTGATACATTCTTGGCGATAGCGTAAAGTCCGTCAGCGTCAATTACAAGAGGTTTCTTAAGCATTTTGCAAGTTCTAATAATTTCGTAAGCCAATTCCACATCATCTGGTTCTCTTCCTAACCCTGGACCTATGACAACAACATGCATTTTTGGTAATAAAGCGCGAATTTTGGACAAAGAACGTAGGTTGCGGATCGGATGTACAATCAGATCAGGACTGTACGATTTTATGACTGGCGCTGCACTTTCGGTGGTTATTACATGAACAAGATCTGCTCCAACCTGAAAACAGCACGAAAAATTCTTAATTTTCGATTTTGGCTATGTGATCTAATAGGTTTATTTATTTATGAAGATGATTTATTGACACAAATTAATGGATCAAAAAAGGACCTAACACAATATGTTATTTCTTTTTGACTAAATACTTTTATTTTTGACATACCATAATAAGTAAAGAAAGTTACAATGCCGTCTTCTCGATTGGTATTGATTTGATTAATTGGAAATTTATTTTAATATTACTGATTTAGGCATTGATAACTTGTAATAGTCAAATGAAGAAAATGATGGAAGACAACAAATAAATAATATAAAATCCTATAAGGTGTCCATAAATAGTTACCATAAGTAGTACCTTTAAAGCAGTTATAGCAGCAAAATAAGGAGCTCCGGTGTATTCTGCAGAACCTCCTATTACAGCTATTCGACCAGCTGCTCCTTTTCTTTTATCCCTACTTAACTCGGGTACAACAGATTTACTCAACGTGTTAATTACGGACGCGTCTAAATTTACGCTTTTACACTCTTTAGGTGTTATTCCTCGTGTTTTAGTTAGTATGCACGCAAATAAAAACAATATCATATAAGGCAAAAATATTGAATTCATTTTAGATACATTAAAGAAATTTAGATTTAATAAAAATATTAGTATATGAAAAAAACAATAGTCGTTTTATAATTCGTAAAACAGGTAAATAAGGTTGCCTTTATTGTTTTCAGAATATCCAAGTTCAAGCACTTTACAAACTAACTATACATTAAGGCAATCCTAAATAATCTTAATCTTGAAAACAAATTATTTGTGGAAACTTCTCATGAAAAGGTCACATATGTCAAGACATACTGCTGATAAACCTGTTCTGTAGTATAAGTTACAGATTAAGTTTATATTATACGACTAAGGAAAGATATAAATAGAATCAGGTGTAGAGTATACAGAAATGGGTTAACTCAAATTCACCTCGGGACGGCACCTAGATTTTTCCATCGGTAGGAGTACGTAACTAACTGCGTACCAAACTATTTTGAGGTTTTACTGAATCACGATGTTGTAGTGACATTAGCAATGTTATAGTACGAAATTTATATTATAGTCAAATAACAGATGAATGTAAAATGACTTAACTACTAAAATGATAATTTTAGGAAGGGACAATCTAAATCAGAGTTGGTAAGTTTGCTCCAACTCATAAGAGGTAATTTCCCATAATAAAGAATTGTATATGCTTTAAGTCAGATCATGTCAGTTCAAAAATGTATATTTCATTGTCAATGCTATGTTTGTCTTGTCTAATGTCTTGGTCACTTGTCATTCTTGACATATACATGTATGTGAAGAAGTGAAGTGATCTGAACCTGAACTGCATTGGATTCGACTGATAGATTCATAATAAGTGATATAAAGAATTGTGTTATTTCTGTATAACTATCTCAAAATGGAAGATAATTATGAAACCGTAAAACTGGGCTATACCATTCATAAATATTCCAGTTACACCACAACCTTTGTACCTGAGTAAGTTCAATTTTACAAAAAAACAACAGGGTATTGATACATCACGCCCCGGTGATTTATTTATGATGGGTATATTTTGTTGGTCTATTAACCTTCAAAATAAATTTGTTGTAAAAAAATCTACTCTAATATTAGAATTCTACACTACTGGTATTAACTTTTATTTATCAAACATTAGACTTTCAATCGTTTCATTTTCTTCATACTTCCTCTTCTACTCTCGTATGAAGATAAATTTTTGCACCAACCCACCTTAATGAGCATTCTGAGATATAGTTACGACAATCTTACTCACATTGTTCTAATTTCAGAAACATCATGATAAATAAACCCACTGATCAGCTCTCAAGATGGTTTACCGACAATGGGCCAACGCCTCAGTATTTAATGTTAAAACTGGATACACCTGCCATAGTAAAGACCATAAAGTTTGGTAAATACATCAAAGCACATGTCAGTGATCTTAGAAAGTTCCAAATTTATGGTGGAACAGAAGATAACATTATGTCTCTGCTATTGACGGCGTAAGTAATGGAGTTTATTTTTATTCCAAGTTTAATGTTCAATATAAATACAAAATATTTTTATACAACTAATTTGCTTTCTAAACTTTTTATTTATAAGATATAAAAGATTATTAAATATTGTAATTAGTTTGTCCAAATTGTGTGAAGTCTGTCTATCCACAATTGTGCTAAGACCTCCTTTAAAAGCTATTAAGGCAATCCTATAGATAACATTTGCATGTTTCTCTGTTAAGTAAAGTCAGTTGTTGTATCACTTGTTGCAGAGGATTAAAGAAGGATAATATCCCAGAAACATTCAAGTTACGTAATAGAACCAACGAGGGTCTATATTTACCTGTAAGATATATAAAAATAGTGCCCACACAATCATGGAGCCCCGCTTACAACTACACTATTTGGTATGTGGAGTTACATGGAATTGACCATGAAGATTTGGTTAACAGAGCCATAGAGACAATAAACTTGGTAAGGAATATTATCTATTTATGACTATGATATTGTAATTACTTTATATCAAGGATTTATCTATCTTGGATGTCATCCTGTTTTAAAAAAATCTGATATAATACCATCTTCAGTTTATTAGGTTGATAACAATAAACCAGGATTACTATAATTTCTAATAATTTTGTTATTCAATATTTTTATTTAAAACAGTTCTCACTATTTATATGTATGTAGAAAATATGTGTGTTTATAAAAAAATATGTACAAGGTCTTATAAATATACTATTATACCTAGAGATTACATTTCTGTTTGTATGTACTTAAAGATTACAGAACTGGAAAAAAACCATCATTGTAAAGTAGGCAAACACAGTACTACTTTCAAATCCTTAATAACACAAGCCATTGGATGTTTCATAAAAATATCTTTAATCCCTATTCAAAAACAAGAATCCTTGAGATACCTAGATAGATATTACAATACATTTTATTGTAATTTTCTGATATTTTTTGTATATTATATCTGTGCAAAGTCACTTTATACTTTATATAAATACTGTTTAATCTCTATTTAGCTGTTTATACAAGTTGTATGTATAGAATTACACCAGATACTGTACACTCTGACTCGTTATCTGCAATATTTTAAATTTTAAGGAAATAATGTTAAATGTTCATATGCTTCAAAATGTACAGAGAAAATAATGGTACCAATACTGTTTATGAAAGGTGGCAATCATTTACCATCATGGATCTGTTCAAATGTTCTTTGATTGACTTGTGTTTAACCAGTACAGAACTTTGGTCGCTTTCAATATTTGTGGGTTTTACGCACATATTTATTAACAAAGTTTCATATTGTACTCATATATGTACAATGAACCAATTTTGAGTTCCTTTACTTATTTAGGCATACATCTATTTAAATATTAAACATTGTGTAATGCTTATGGTCTATGTCAAGATGATGACATGGAAAAGTACTTAACAGGATATTTGTACAGCTGATTGTGCCTATCTATCCCAGTTTTGCTGGTTTTAAACTAATATTGCTATAGTACAGCATAATAATAAAATACACTCAAAACATCTTGCCATACAATAAATATAAAAAAGTTTACTTTTAGACTTTATTTCGACATTTTTAAATAGCAGTTTAATTCTAATATGACCTTCTTCCCTAACATTATTTCTTTTAGCGGAAAGAAGAAGAGGCAGTTCGAATACTTTTGAAGCATTTACGAAGGCGAAAGTATAAGGATGCTTTTGAAGCGCTTTCGCGAGAGAGCGGCGTGCAGCTAGAGGGACCCGTCCAGGCGCGCCTCTGGAACGCTTTGGTAGAAAACGGAGACTACAAACTAGCGGAAGAGATATTTGATCAAGCTGCTAATGGTATATTTAATTAAAATAAATTTTCAGTAGTAATACTAGAATAATTTTATTATAAGGAAGGCTATAGAAGTTCCTACTAATAAATGAAATGAATCTAATTAAATAAGAAAATGACATTTATTTAAATTAAGACGACATTCTCCATCAATCCGCATTGAAGTGGAGTGGTGAAGTATTCTCTATTGTTATCCAAAACCTGTCATATTATAGTGCACAATCCCTTCAGGCAATGAATTTTTAGTGTTTTTACATTTATATTTAAGTTCAGGAATAAATGATGTCGTCTTCAGATGGCGAGCTAGACTGGTACCAGTCGTGGCTGCCGTACACACCGGAGTGGCGCGCGCTGTCACCGTGTTCGCCCGCAGTGGAGGCGCGCCTGTGCTGCAGCGACGAGGCCCCGCAGCCGGCACGCGCGCGCACACAGGACATCTCCTGTGCTGATTGCGACCCGCGCCTCGAGGCATTTGTAAGTAATCGATCGTCAGTATCATCTCTTACTTTGTCAATCTCGTGACTTTTTTTTTAAAAAACAAGAAGACTACAGATTATAAGGTATGGCATAACGTGTCTGTAATCCCTACTATGCAAACGACAGAATTAATTTCGATGTTGGATAACTTTCGACGATTTGTTTTTTCAAGCCGTTTAGCCGTATTGGGGCGATTTGAAAACCAACCCCAATCCCATACTGGCCTACCAGGGTATCGTAAAAGGCGTACAGAAGTCAGGTGTTCGGTGGTAGGGCTTCGCGCAAGGATTATTATCTTTTTGTGAAGCTCGTCTGGCTGGCTACATCTTGTTTGTGTACGTATATTACTCTACAACGCAACGATATCCTGTACCACGTACCAGAAATAAAATAGCCAAACCAAACTTTAGTTACCTTGCGCCTAAATAATCTTAATTATGATGGAAAACTTATTGCTTAACATATAACAAACATATACCTGTTTACAAGGACACACCTACACACAACTCTCCTCAATACATCTTCCTAAAATCGCTCACACACGCACAAACCGCCGAGTTATGAACGATTCGTTGCTCAGTA
>DWJZ01006024.1:0-13423 GCA_018249125.1 Asbolis capucinus
TTTAAACACTTTTTTACTGGTAAATCATGCAATCTGCTTGTTGACAAATGCATAAAGTGTAATAAAACGAAAATCGTTAAGTTTTAAAAGTATAAAACATAATACTTTTAAAATTTATCATTCACTCCATGAAATTAAGGAGGTAAGAATATGAATTTGTGAATGACATTGTGATATTTTTGTCACTGGTATGACTATATTTGTTAGTTTAAAAATATTAAAAAATGTATTAGTGCAAAAAACCTCATATACGTAAGTTGGTGAAAACCCTAATAGAATTTTTAAGGTTTGTTTACATTTATTCCTGATTGAAGTTGCACAAAGTATAGCTACTTTATGGGAAAGCAATAGAATGCCAGTAACTTTGGTTTGTATAAAAGAACAATGGTCAAATAAAACAAAACATTGTTTTAAAGGTTTATTTTAAAAGTACATCTTAGAACCTAAGCTTCTGGAAGAACCACTTGTTCTTTCCACTTTTGTATCTCTCTTCAAAGCGCACCCTGGTGTTGAAACGGAGCTTCTTGCGCTTTGCTGGGTCTTTTAGGTCCTTGGCACTGAACTTCTCAAAGCTGAAGTCAACTGAGTACCGGGTTGGCATTAAGTGGTTGTAGTTCACAACCTGAAATTAAACAGATAACTTATTTTATTATTTGTATTAATAAAAATTTGGTTATTTTATTTTTTATACTTTTTGAAAGTCAAAGTTTGTTTTTATACTTTTTGAAATGCAGTCTTTTATCTGAACTTTGTATAAGGATATCAACCAACCTAGATGCTAAGGGATGCTTTTCAATGCTGTCTGTTAGTGATAGGAAGTACAAGTGCCTTCATTCAATACTACTGCTCACCAACTAAGACCTCAGCCAGTATTTAAAAATTCTTACCATTTCCATACTTCATACAAATAATTTCGTTACTAAGTTGTAGTTTGTATGTCAAATATTCTTTGCAAATTGTGGCCAGTGTATAACATGTAAACATCATTCGGGGTTTGGTGCTGTAGCTTAGTTGTTTAGCATGGTAAACAATGGTCACAATAGATCACATTTGGTCGCAGTGGCCTTTGGGTTAATGTCCCTTATTCATCTATTCAATGGTAAACAATACCATGAAATTTTCTTTGATTTTATGGTGCCCTTCATAAGTAGAACTAAAGCACCATAGTGACAAATATTGAATACATGCTTAGTCCATTTTTCTCATACACACACAGTTTGTTTTTTAATTATCACAAATCAATGTAATCATAAAGCTTTAGGATTTTTAAGTATCGAGGTAACTATGAGATTGAACAACTTATAAATAAAATAAACAAACCTTTGTTTTTCAATAATAGAAGGAAAGAAATATGCAATAAATTGTAAGTTTTAAAAACATGGGATCCTTCAAAACACTTGTTTATGTGTTAAATATATAAAAATAACACACTAATGTATATAATTCACTTGAATTCAGGTATATTATATATTGAACTTACTTTGACGAAAGGCTTGACCTTAGAACGCTTGTGAATTTTATTTTTGCCCATCCTCTTGTGAACTTTGCGGGGATACCTGTCAATACCGGCAACGAAAGCGTGTCCGTAGGGCTTCTCAGACGTGCCTTCGTCGTAATTTTTGACAACGATGGCCTTTCGGCCCGCGTACCGGCCGCTCAGGACCAGCACTACTTTACCAGGCTTCATAATCTTACCCATCTTGGGTGAATCTGCAACAAAACTAACCTTAAAACAAAACAATACACTTCTCACAAGGCCACTTTTCACTACACAGTATTACACAGATCATTGCTGTAACTAAAACTGTAAAAATCCTTATTGCCAGTATTATATTTCCACGTATAAATTGAAAAGTAACGAAATGCGACAATGTCAACACGAACAATTTTATCTACAACAACGTAGGAAACAAACAGTTATGACCCGAAAATCATCTAAGAATAATATTAATTGACATCTAAGCCTTCTAATAAAAGTAAAAATAAATTAAAATTGCGCTTTTTTACTTAGATTTATCTGGATAAATGTTGATAAATTCACAAAACTCACATTCTCTCTACCCGTCCACAATAAAAAGAACCACAGATACTTTGACTTGACATGAATTGTCATAAACGACTTCTATCAATGTGACGTTCATTTAATGTTGCCATTATTTTTTATTACTTGCTGGGATAAATATATTTTAGCTTTATGTGGCGTTGTAAGAAAATTGTATGTAATAAAAAAAGAATGAATCTAATTCATTTTAGAGCCGCATCCAACCGATTTATCATACTGGAACACAACGGTAGATTGAGTTTTTGTGGGGAAAATCTAGGTCGTACTAATGTCGTCCAAAAAGACACTGCGCCGTACAAAGTGTATATTAACTTTTAACAACAAATTTTGTTGTTTCAAATGGGTATCAAATAAAAAAATATATTTTAACAATCCTGGATGAGCAAAATTTGTTATAAATTCTATTCATAGCAGAAAATAAAGAAGTTATATGCCTTAACTACATTGCACTTCAACCTTAATTGCATGCAGTGCCAATGCACGCCATCTGTCGTAGAGATGGGAGAAATAAAATAATTATTTGAAACTATTATTTCGACTCAACAAATCATTAAAACAAACAAGTCCAGATTAATCGAGTTTAATATCAATAAAATAAGAAAATTATTTACACAAATTTTATCAAAATACAAAAATAAAACACTGTCACATACACATAGATAATAACGATTTCTGAGGAGGTACTATAAATATACATTAAGTCTTAAACAACTGTGGTACAGCGCAGCTGAACTTCCAACGTTTGCATTTAAACTTTCAACCCTCCAGACACACACTTTGAGCTATAAATAATGTGAAAATACTAAAACTACCTTTGTAACTCTTAAAGGACAACTTATATTAGTGGTAGACAACGAAAGGAAAACAGAGTAAAAACACTGATTGTTTGTTTGCTGCCAATCACTATTACCTTTGGTACTTTGAACTATGTATTAAATTAACACAATGTAGTTAAGAGAAAACTGAAAAAAAAATGTGATAAATATTTCACCCCATTTTAAAGATAAAATCAGTTCAAATTGTTAAAAACAAGTAAAAAAAAAGTAAAATAAACAATGTTTCCAAATTTAAAAAAAATACCTTGATACAATTCGTCCTAAGCATGCGGAAATTAAGTACGCACCGTGTCAATTTTTATTTTTAATAAGTTTCAACGTGCTTAAATTCGTGTGAAGTCTTCAAAAACGGAATGTGATAACAGTTATATTGCGACAAATTGCATTCAAGCCCACGACTAGAACGTCATTGGCCGGAATCACACCCCTAGGCCGTCAAACGTGCAAAACCTTGCCCCAATCATTGTAAAAAAAAGTGCTACTGATATGTCTAAAGAGGAAAACAGACTCTAGTTACTGGCACCGTAAATAAATACACAGAAATTAAAATCGATATACATATAGCAACGTTCATAACAATACATCCTATACAAACATCATTTTTTACTCAATACGGTATATTTACACTCTTAAAAGTTTACACTTGAATACAGTTCGTGTGAAATCCGCACAATGAAATATACCAAGTTACATACTCAATGTTTTATTGAAAATACATAAGTTTTTTTTGTAGGAATAGGATTTTTATTAAAATTCAATGAAGGAATATTTTTTCCCACAATATCCTATTTCCCGTTGTCGGCTGTTCTACATACATTATTCCATTTCCGACAAATAAAAAAAATAAGCTTAACACTATGACCTGCTGCTAATTTTGAACACATTTCATTTCACACATTGCACTAATAGATAAATATGTTTGTCCTTGTGTCGTGGGTATCACTATGTCATATCATTTTAGGTCAAATTATTACGGGATACAAGCTGGATATTTTTTTACAAGCTTTCTTTAACTTACAGTGTATGTTTGTATATTAGTATATTACTTTGTTACGGGTCAAATCTTGCAAGCTTAATTAGATCCATTTCCTCTTAGACTACAGAGCGGAAATTTTGCATAAAGTTTTTATCCTGATGACAATGTATTTTTATAACAAGCATGACCTGATACGTGGCTCCAGACAAGGGAACTCCTCAACGGTTAACGATACAGTTATGAAATTTTGTGTTTCTTTGTAATATGGATCTATAATTAATGCTGGTGTTTTTAAATATTTTTAATAAACCTTGATTTATTTCTTCTAAACTTCTAGACAAAAATCCTGTGATTAAAAAAGCTAAGATGCACTAGATTCATTAAATATATCCCTCCTTGTCAACTACCATCTATGTACATTTTAACCATATCTTCTTCAATATAACATATCAATGTACAAAAGCTTGGTATATTTCAAAGTGAAGAATTATTATTTAATTATATAAATATCTACTAATATAATTTATATACACACCATAGTAATCTCAACTGCTTCGGTATCTGTCATGGACGTTATAGAATGGACTTGAAATCAAAATATACAGTTCAAAAACAACAAATATACTACATATATATGTTATACTTTGAGTATAGCTGACATTTAATAGTGTTAATATTGATGCAATATCTCATTCAATACATATTTTTGGGCAGAATATTTCAAGTATTATCATTTGAAAGTGAATTCAATTTTAAAGGGAAAAATATATATAAATATTAGTTACATCAAACCCTTCAAATGCCATATTTTTAAAACAAATAAAATTAACAATATAATATTATTTTAATTTTTTACAATTTAAACTGCGTCATAAGAAATTCCTATCTGTATCATAACTTATATATCTTTTGCAAGTTTGCAAGGCTATGTACTACTACTCAAATTTAACATTATTTTAACATAAAAAATAAATAGCTAAATTACAAGTTTTCAAACATACTATTTTTTATTTATAAATACAACTTACAGTAAAGCTACGAAGCTCAGCGACAGTCCATTCTATGTTATCCTTACAAGTACGTAGTTAGGCGGAAAGGATGATTTTAAACGACGACAATAGACCCCGCGTCTAGGAAAACTGTTTTTGATTAGACAAATCGACCTTATATTTGACAACCTGCGCGATGGACCAATGACTATAGACATGGCAACTGAATCGACCAATCAACTTAACGCTGCCCATTTCACTCATCCGCGTCAGAATTTTTAATATCAGTATATGTTACAGGAAGCAGGTTGTAAAATTACATCGGTTGCTTAGTCCGTGGGTCTATTATTTAAGTTGAAACGGAAAGCAATTACGAAAATTTGACAATAATTGCTCATAGATCGCAAATTCGTATTAAGTATCAGCAAAAATCAGCAACAATAGGTAGTGGCGCTAGTTTCGTCGCAAAAAGTGCACAGAATTAATCAACAAGCGTTGAGCAAGCGATCACGTATATGTTTTTAAACATAGCGATAATCTGTTGCTGATTGTTTGCTGCCTGCTCGCTGTTTGCAAATTTTGGCAAATAGGGCTGCCGAAAGTTGTTTCAAGTCAGTCCTTTTCTCCTAACCACTTTCGACTTGTAACTTATTTACCCGACGTCATAATCAAGTACTAAACAAGATACGCGGTTTTTCAGTTCATCATAACGAAGGTTCGCATTTCAAAATATTTCAACAGGTAGAAAGTTTTATACAAACGGAAAATACATTTAAGAGTATTTATTACATAATGTCACAGATTCGAATATTTAATTTAACTTGTCAATCTATTTTGTCAATTAATATTGAATGATACTTATTTATTAAGACAATGTATTTTTATGTCAAAAAAATGTCATAACTTTCATGTAAAGGTCAAAATATTATCATAAAACAGCAAGAAAGTTAGGATTGAATTTTTTTTACGAAAATTGATTATGTGGGTAGATTCTTATCAAAGGTACTGAAGCGATAACGGTTTTTTTTCGATAAAACATTATCAGGTAATGCCGCCGTCTTAGTTTGTCTGTGTCTTTATATCAAATTGTCAAAAAAAGTCAAATTGAAGCCATATTAACAAGTATAAATTGAAATATACAATTGAACATTAATTATGAAAAATAAACAGAATGAACCAGTTACAAAACTAGAGATTCCAATTACAAATGCAATCTTTATATTTAGACAAATATATCGTTAACATAATTTAAATATTATATTTTTAATTTAACACAATTTTAAATTTCGAATTATGCTTATATTCAAAACAATTCCTTGGTAACATTCAAAGAAAATAACAATCAATAGGAACTGATTTAAAAAAAGTCGGGGTCCTATGCTACCTGTCTACACAATATTTGGCACAAATTCCTTACTAACGGTTCGTTTTTTACATCCATCACTACAACTAGTAGTAACAGGCCTGAGAGTGCGACTTTTTCTTACTACGTAAACTACCTACATGTTGTATTTAAATCCTGGCATAGCTTCCCATACAAAATTTAGGTAGTGTATGTTAACGGGTAGTAAAAAAATCACTTGCTGATACAAAAACACCTATTTTGAGTCTTATGTACTACAGAATAAGGTGTATTATTCATCACTGACCATTAATTGAACTAGAGTATAGGGCACCTATACCCGAATTTATACATTTGTAATATCTTAATATAATGGATATATCTTAATATATCTGGAATTTATTCCATAGAAAATTTACCAGTTTGTATGAAAAAAATCCAGATCGCATTTGCACCGGGTATATTGTTATATATTTTCACACAATAGACATTTAATACTGAATATTCTATGGTAGCAGACAGGGATTCTTTGACAGGAGACATCCGGCTTGGTGAATGGGATTCGCTTAGGGATTTTTTATCATGTCATTTCTATTAAGTCTGTTTTGCTAGTTGTCACTCTCTATCTCGTGTAAGCGTCAAATGTCTGGGGCTTAAGAACAATTTCTTAACCGAAAATGCATTGGTTATGTTGGTGTCTAATGTGCACAATAAAAATAATGAAATAACTTCTGACTAGTTCATTCAATGGTCTGTGACAGATCTGTTGTAATGTAACAGAGACAAAAAACGAACAGGGCTCGACCTAACCCTCGCTGCGCTGGCAGATGAGTCAACTAAAAACAAAATTGAGGCAGATTATCGAGTCAGTCAATTCCGTAACCTCCCGCGAAAACCGCGGCTACATCCATCGAACAACAGCTCCAAGAAAACGTTACACAAATAGGTAAATATAATTAATGTTATTATACACCATTGAGACAGCGTTTCGGTCCATTCATGTCACAACTCACACCGGACTCGGCCGCACGTCATCCCGGAATCACAACACTGGGGGGCTATGTACACACGAACGATCCACAGACTAAATATTATTTAACATTACAAAGTACTCACAAATATACATACATATAAAACTCTAATTACATCTTATGAATCTTAATTATAATCGCTATGTAACATAACACGTTCACTCCGAATTCTCGTCACCGCACACCGATCGATCGAAATTGTCCTGTACAAGTTTTCGCACTCGATATTGTGCGTTGCGAGAGTGGACCGGACCGGAGCGGACCGGGCCGGGCTCACACGGAGATCTCGTAGTTGCAGTCGTAGACGGAGGCGCGATCGGGGGGGTCGGCGGGGGGCGCGCGCTCCAGCTGGTCCTGCACCTCGAGCGCGCGGACGAACGAAAGGGGGCGCGCGGGGCGGGGCGGATGCGCGGGGTGGGGAGGATGAGGAGGGGGCGCGCGGCGGCGCGGCAGCGGCGAGGGGTGCGGCGGGCGCTCGGCCCACAGATACCCGCCGCGCTGCGGTGAGGCGGCCAACTCGCGGATGTCGTCGGCGGTGGCGCGGTGCGGCGGCGGCTCTGCTCGCAGCAGCTCGCCCTCCGAAAGGAACCGCCGCTGCGGCGAAGTGCGCACGCCGATGAAGTCCGGCCGGCGCGGCTGCGTCGGCGTGCCCGGGTTCGACCTGTGCGCGGCGCTCACGTCAGGGGTTTAATCGCGCGAGCTCGTCCGAGCGCTCGCTATCGTTATACGGCCTACGGACAGAAGGAGAGGGGAGCTGCGGGGGGAAGCGCCGCGGCCGCCGCGCCTCGCCCGCGTTCAGAACCTCGCGCGACCTACTCTCCACTCGTCGTCATCAACATATGTAGCTCGTGTTAAAAAGAAAAAAATTGGAGCGACTGGTTCAACATGTCTCTGCATCGCATAACTTTATTAAAAAATATAGTATTGACTGATTTTGATGCTTATACTCGAAGCTAAAGCAACTCGAGCGCCCTAATAATTCCCAGCCCACTGAAACATGGTTAAACCAATCTCGCCGTTATGCATTGTAGCAAAAGGTTCTATAGAGCGGTGTCTAGTTCTGAACGGGGCCGAGTCTCAGCGGCCTGCGGTTGCGGAGCATGCCAAACGCCATGCCACTATACACTATATTACACTAAAACTATCTACAAACTAACGGAAGCTACTATTGTGCATTAATATTTCGGTGAAATTGAAAAAAATCTTAACTTAAGCAGAGTCAACAGTGTACATAAGTTATCAAACCCGGTTCGAAGGACCAAAAATTATACCAACTGATTACTTATCTATAAGTGAATGAAAATTGGTCTATTATTGAAGAGAGGTTTCTAATACTTAGAATTCGGCAAGGACAAGTGAGCTCATACAGAAAATAAGGATCTCGAAACACGATGTAAAAGCAGTATTCCACCAGAATATAATGCATTGTTAACTGCAAACGATTGCGTGACGCAAAATGGCATTTAAATTAGAGTTCTAAAAAATACCTATAGGTATGTATTTGTCATTTTGTATTTAATTTTAGATAACACAACAATCTAACCAACAACTGAGAATGTATAATAATAATCGCTCACAAAATCTGATACGTTTCTCACTACGATAGTACAGGTGGCTCGAAGAACACAAATAACTTCCTAGACCCAAGAACAAATATTTATCTGTCACATAAATCTTCCAGGGAATTGAACACCAGACCCCTTGTTTCCCAGACAAGTTAACTACCAATAAGGCTATGTTAGTATAATTATAATAATATAATTAAAACCTTTATTTAAATTGAATTAATACTCTTTTCATATAATAAGAATATAACAATATAAAAAAAATATTAGAAATATACAAGTAAATTAAATTTACAATGTATTTATTTTTTACAAAAAGCCATATATTTCACGTCACGCACGTTTAACTTTCTACAAAAACTTGCAAAAAATATTACAAATCTCTTAGTTCTGTCTTCATCAAAAAAAAAAAAAATTACCAAATAAAAATAAATTTGATTTAAATTCACTTAATGAAAACGGAACATAAATACAAATTTTATGTTTCAAACCAATGTTCATGCCAAAATCAACCATACTTACCTGAGATAAAAGTTAAAATAAAAATATTTTAAATCTCACTATAGATTTTACCATAGGTGACTATAATATCTATGGTAACGACAATTCAATAATAAAAAGACGAAGAGCGATGTCGTTAATTCTTTTAAATTATTTTAATAACCGTCGATAATTATTTGGCATAAGGTTATTAATACAAAATAATCAACTAGCCAATAGTCATTACTTTGTTATCATTTAATTCAATTATCGATTTTAGTTATCAGTTTCATCGAGTAATTTGGACGCAATCTGGCCTTAATATTACAACGTTAATTTAGATTTATTCAATGGGTATATATGTATATAATGTTATAACACAAAATATACTAATATAACCTAAAAAATTATTAATTTAGAAGAAATTAATAAGTTTATGCACAGTACCTAAACTGCAAGCTACATTGCAAGTATTGATGTTTTTCTGGCAAAAAAATGGTGACTTGAAATAACAAATTTCACATCGCTTTTCGTCAAAAAGTAATCTTTATCGTAATTCTTTATTTCAAAGTTTTTTTTTTTCGAAAAAATATATTACTATTTGTAAAATTATTTACAATAAAATACAAATGGTGCCTTAAATTTAACCAAAAAAACCTACAAAACTCTTTAATAAAATATTTACAACCCAATATGTGCTTTAAATATAACTTTATAGTCTATGAAAAACAAAGTGGTGGAAGTTGATAAACACACAGATTGCTTCGCTTTTTAAAACCAAGACAAGACTTTTTAAAATATTGATTTAAATTTGTTATTAGTCATAGTAGACATTATACTTATTTTATGAATATATATGTATTACAATATCTCATTAAGAAACCCACAAATATACGTAAAAAGTAATTTTTGCGTAAATTACAATAATTCATCAATTTCCCGCTTTTTACGGCTTCTGTCTTTCGACCCTGGTAATACTGAATCTGTCATTACTAGCTGTTGTCTTGTCATGGCGTACGCGTCAAGCTCGCTGTCAAACACACTCGACCTGTCATAGAGGTTTAAAAGCACCTACTAAAAGTGCGGAATAAAACAACATCTATATGTGGATTGGCGGAACGTTTGTCGCTTTGAAAATAATTATCTTTGATATTAATAATTATATAAATTCAACTTGTGTATCCGAATCAAATGACATGACGTCATATTTCCAAAGCAGTATTATGCAAAAGTGTAACAAAACTGTTTTGTAAAATAGATAAAAATCCAAGCAAATCGACTATCTACAACAGCGTCACTCAACACTACCAACAATTTACCCAAATAAGCACACGAGAGGCAGCTTCAGCTTCGGGAAAACCGGGAATAACGTATGGCAACACAGGCAGAGTTCCACCAACCCACATAGTATGTAAACAGCACACGCACACACACAAAACCAAACGTAAACGTCATTACAGTTACCGTGGACACGAGGGCTCTATGCGTTAGGTCCATCTGCCGCGTAAAAGCGGTAAATTTCACTCTTTATAAGGTTAACACTTTACATAACGACCACATACATAAACATATTATTTGTTGAAGTGAAGTTGAATGTCGAAAAACGACTAGAATAAAAAAATATTGATTTATATGACATTATGCTTTTTTGGATGCAATAAATCCAAATCAATTGGATGGTATTCTGTATCAATAGTAGAAAAGGATAACATTTATCCTTAAATCCATACAATACCTAAAAAAACAAATTTGTTTTAAAGTGAAATTCAGAGCAATGTGTTGCCAGTTTGCATTAAAACTTTCTCCAACACTGTATATATATACAAACATACATACGTGTATATAAATATATATCTCTATTTATATACAAACTGATTAAATTAATAATAATTGTATAATTTAATGATGATGATCCTGGCGTGCAGTGTATGATATGTTTGTATGTTAGTTTTTAGTAATTATTATTTTATTTAAAATGAATATTATGAAATATCAGAATATTTAATAAAAAAATGCGCCTTGTGGTATATGTATATGAACTTTGCATAACATTTGTATACATGATTATTTTGGACGTTTATACAAAATACAATCACGATCACATGAAGCAATATACACCAATGACAACAAGTTATAACCATCACGATTTTATTACAGTGTTCCCAAAGTACTGTGGAAGGCGTAATGAAAAAATATTTGCTTAGATATTTTTAAAATTAAAAAAAAGTTATGAAACTCATTAATGGCGGAAACGAAAGATGGTAAACCATTTTAAATATCACACAAGCTTTAAAACAAGATCTTTTTTCAAAAAATAAAATGTTAAAAGCAAATAGGTTATTCGAAATTTCATTTATGTAATGTATGCGTTTTATTTAACTATTTATATCGGATTACTATAAAAGACTAAAGGCGACCAGACAGAATGAACTGAGAAAAAAAAGAAAAAATCAATAAGCAACATTTTCAGTGCGCCCCCCACCACATATACACAGCTAAACATGTGATGCAAACCATTTTACATGCAAATAAAAAAATGCTAACACTCATTGTATTAAACATAAAAAGAAATAAAAACATATAAGCGATGCATTTAAGTGTGGGCAAGGAATTTTTAGTCTTAACAACATTTTAGTATTCGACTCGACGTGATGGGAACAGGCCATGATAAAGATGGGGAAAATAAATACCTACAATCTGTGGAAATTCCACCTCCTGTCTCAACTTATCGCCAATTATATCCACAATTGAAATTTTTCAGCTAATAACAGAAGCACATAGTGTATAAAAAGTCATATGTGTTGACAACATATTGTATATTTTCAAGGGAAATTAGATATAGTACGAGCATTTTTTTTTATGACTTGAGCGAAGATCTGAAGGACTGATTTAATGATGCCATGAAAACCATTTTTTTAATCTCAAATTTGCCAATTCTATTACGAAACAATTTACCCACATAAAAAAAAAATTGTAGCAGATAGGCAGCACGATTGTACGTCACATCTTTTTATTTTTTTTTATTATTTATCCACCTAATATTTTTTTGTTGTGTACATAAATAAAAAAACTAAATATATTTTACTCACACTGTAATATAAATCAGGCAATAATATTAAAATCAAACTAAGTATAAGACATGTCTCGATTGTTAACTTATTAGTGAGAAAATACACCAACATACATATTAAGAGAATTGTGATATTGATATCACTTAGTTCCCAAAGAAAACTCAAAACAAGATGTATTAACGAGATCTCAAATATATTATCCTATTCATTAAAACTTCACCAATTGTTAACCGGCTAGACTTTCTTTTTAATTTTGTTTTTATCTTGTTAATAATTTATTTGTTTTTAAAAAGATTATTGTGATCTATATATTTCGTTAGCATGAATTATTTTAATAAGTATTTAAAGATGTTCCACTTATAAAAGGTTTATATTATTTCTTATCAACTACTAGGCAAAGATTATTGCTAAACCAACTTTCTTTTCACGCAACGGAACTACAAATACTTAGAATTGCTCTCGATTTTAAAAACCTACTATAACTATGTATATCCCATAACCTCCTTCATCGGCTAATCCTTCAGTCCCCGCTCAGTCACCGACCCCCTACAACCGTCATCGTGGGTACCTGCGCACTGGGCTGGCGACGGCGAGCGGCGTGGGCACGCCCAACGCCTTGATCCGCTGCTGCATTGTGGGGGACGGCCGCGCGCCGTTCGCGCCCGTCTCGTACCGGAGCGGCTCCATCACCACCCGGTAGCCGGATGTCGTGGTGCCGCCATGACTGGATAGTAATAGTCAATATATATGTTACTAGAGACTGTTTTCGTTTCGGAAGTATCAGTAAGCAAAAAAAGTAGTTATTGTGACATAACTGTAATATAAGAGGAAATTTATAAAGTATTCAGACAACAGGTCGTACAGTAATCGTTTATTTCAAACTTATATTATCGCAATTCAATAGGTAAATCTTAGTATATCCTAAGGCAGGGGTAAGCAACACGCAGCTACGGGGCGGCATACGGCCCTTTGAGCATTTTTAAATTAGGTTTTTTATGCTTAGAATGTCAAACACTGTGTTAAAACATAAAATAATACAACATAAAAAAGCACTATGATACAAAAATTTTA
>DWJZ01006025.1:0-13421 GCA_018249125.1 Asbolis capucinus
AGTACACTTTATAATTTCATCATATATAAACCCATAATCAGGTTTGCCGACTTTATTTGGTTTGAATATAGTATTGTTAAAAAAAGACCAAAAAATATATATAGTACGCTTCAAAAAATATAGTACTTTATGGAGAGAATAAAAAATAATTACATTTGTAACTCATTTCTTTTATTAAAGATTTTTTTTGTTTCACGCACTTTCACATTACGGCAGTCGAACGAGGCGCGTTAAAAATGTGGAATATTTTTTTATAATATTTTTAGTGTTGTAAAATATAAACATTGATATTAGTACTGAAATATAGTATTTTTGCGTACTGTATATTTCTTGAACAGTATATAGTATGTCCCGAAATAGAGTATAATACTATATAATATAGTACGGTTGGCAACCCTAACATAGACCCAAATTATCGCGCTATTAAATGAAGATGGAAAAACGCGAACAACATCGACGCCGACGTTAATATAAATAAATATATAAATTGTTTGTTATATTAATTATATAAACCGACAGACAGTTACTAATATTTGGAAAGTTTCAACTCATTAATGGGCAATTATTGAGCACGAGTCTCCTCAGTCCGAGGAGGCCTACAGCATACTCCACAATGCTGCAACGGATTGGCGGATAGGTTAGTGGTCAACTCGAGTGTCAGAAGTGTTTATGCCATTCGAAGGAATCACATTACTTAACGATTGCTTTCTAATGATAACACCCAAGACCTAAGGTTTTACGTGCCTTCCGAAGCACGGAAGCGCTCATGATTTTTTTACCACTAGCGGTCACCCATTCTAATACCGATTGCTTATAAATGGCAAAGTTTGTGAACGTTAATTGCTCGTGAATGTTAACGTGAATGTTAATTGCACTTTTACGCACAAAATACTGAACGGATTTGCATGAAATTTAGCACAGAGGTAGATTATAAGGTAGACTAACACTTAGCCTAGTTTTTGTCAACATACCACCCGAGAGAAGCCGCGGGCGAATATTAAACTACAGAGCTAGGAATAAAACAATTAAATAATAAAAGTAATCTGCGATCTATCAAGGCGCATTCGGTCGGAGTGAGTCACTCAGTTTAATAACTATCAAGGGTCGATAGCTTGATGAAGGGCGATGTCTGGCTTGGGGTATCAGTGGCACAATACTCGGGGGCCCGGTCTCCCCCACAAACAAACGTCACTTCCTGAGAAATTCTCTGGGCGGAGAAAATTATGTCGATGTGTGTGAATTCTTTTTGTGATATATTTATTTGAACACTAACGTAATGTACATACGCAGAATATCATTATTTTTAATTAATTATTTTTGTACCATTGTTTTGCACTATTTTACTGTATTGCTTTTCATGCCCCCAGAGGTCGAAATTTATAATTCATAATTTTATATTAAATAAGTTAGCCATTGACTACGACACGACCTGATGGTAAGTGGTGTTGTAGTCTTTGATGGTTAAGCGCACTAAGTTAATAAAAGCCTATTCACTCTTGACTTGAAGACATTTACAGTATAATCAAACGGGAATATCGATGCAGGCAACTTGTTCCATTCCTTCGCAGTACGAATATGATTACTACTTTTTTAGAAAGTGCACTTCTACAATTTTTCTAAGTAATTCTTTAATTATGACGAACTTAAAACTTTCATCCCTTATTTCTGCCCCTTTCAGCTTTTTTTCGCGATCAAAATTAACATATGTTTTTTTCTCAATTTCTTTTTTATCTCGGTACCAATTTTCATCGAAATCGGTATAGTGATTTAGGTGTTCAAAGGCAACAGACAGAGTTTCATTTGCATTTATCATATATAATGATGTATGTGGGATATTGCGCAGCGTTTTTAATACGGGTTTTGTAAGGGATGCGGCGTCGGCCATTTTCGTGGCCATTGTACTAATACGTGACAATGACAGGTTTAGCACAGGCTTTATAATGCTTTTGGTAATATTATTTTGGCTTATTACTTTGTAACGCCTTTACTTAGGCCAAGATTTGGAAAGAATGTTTACCATACAAAATTGTTAAGTTTTTATGTCATAAAATCTTTTCGATTTGTGATCGAAGGCGTAGTGACTGCGAGCGGAGGGTACCCGGGTTTGGTTCCATGACAGCCGTTATGACAGATGACTGTTTGTTCTCCTGTTATGGGTGTGATCTTTGTGTAATACGAATGTATCAGTCATATACTAAGGTTTGTACTTATGTCTGTGTTATTATATATTACTTCCTTTTTCCTGTGATTACGTCTGCGTTGAAAAATATTATTCTTTATTTCATCCTTGCACTAATCGAAATTTTAAAAACGCTCAAATAGATACATGCTTGTCAAGTGCATAAATACAAAGTTTTATCGTTTTAAATTCGGCAATAATGAATTTGCGTACTAAATTCCTTCCTGCTATTTATCTTAAGGGTAACTTACATATGTTCTTTCTCAAGGTTATCCTTGTTTAAAATTTCATCAAAATCGGTCCTGTCATTTACGTGTGAGAAAGCGTAACAGACAGTTACTTTCGCTCTTATAATTTTAGTTGAGATTTATAAAGTGAACTTTGAAGATGAAGCTAAGGTTAGGAAGTCGTTTTCAGTAGGTTCTTTCATATGTACTATAATTAGCTAGCGCGACCCCGTGCACAATTCCATTTGAAAGGGAGCCACGGAGATCTGGGTCAGAGCAGATTCAGACAAAATGTGAATAGTTACGTTGCTGTGACGTATAATGAACTAGGACTGGCGTCGGCCGAGCGGGAGGGATGAGTTGTGTATCTCAGGCGTCGTGTTCATACTTATTCTTGAAGGCTCACGCTCTAACTTAACTCAAACTCAACTAAAGCACATCTCAAACTCCACTAAAGCACATCTCAAACTCAACTCAAACTTATCTCAAACTCATCTCAAACTCAACTCAAACTCAAATTTGATGTTTTTGTGAAGCAGAGGTTCTCAAACTCATTCTGTGTGCCGTGGGCGGCAGCCCATTTTGAATTCAATTATTTTTCAGAAATATTTTTTAAATCACCGAAACTTAAAAATAATAATGACTTTAATTCAATTATAGTGTGATATGTTAGTCTGATCTGCTTTTTGAGCTCCTGAAGGAATTGTAAAATAAACATTAATTTGGAAATTAAAAGTGCGATTATATGAAGCTGATTTAGTAAAAATATATAAACAAAATACGATATCCGCCGTAGTACACGGAACGCCGAATGACATCACCATTTCCTAAGTGATATAACATATGAAAGTACCTAACGTTTAAGGAATACAAAATGGTGACGTCACGGCTACTAGCGTAGCGCCGTTACTGTGGTAATGTTTCCGAGCGAAACTGATATTTTGAAACATTAATGTTTACTTATAAACCTAAATTTATTTGAATATCATAACATAAAATTAAATTCAGTCATCATCCATATTGTGTTCAGATTGCGTAGACATCAGCTGATTGGGAAATAGTGAAAATTCGATGTCGGTTGTTTATCTCGTAGGCGCGGCGTGCCGGCCGGCCGGCCTCTGACCTCACATTTAACGCTATAGATGACGCATCAGTTTTGGCCTACACCACGTGGCTGCTTTAATTATTAGTTAAATAATATTTTTTATTAAATTTCTTCTTCTAACCTTCTTATATGTACATCCGAGACAAGGTAATTGCGGTGTAAGTGCTTAAGTACTTGGTTATGTAAATGGACTAAACACAGAATGAATACATGTTTACATTTATAATGTTTAGTATCTGCGCCGATATACGCTTAAAAATAATGTTGCGTTTATATAAAAAAACTTGAAGAGATCCTTGTTGTACCGTGGTGTCGTTATGTTGACGGCGGCGGTGGCGGTGGGTATGGGCGGTGCGCGCGCAGGCGGCGGGCGGGTGGCGGCGGTCGGCGGAGCGGAGGCTCGTGCCAGTCCGGCCGCCCCCGCAGCTCGCTCCGGTCCCGGCGCTGCCGGCTCCCGATGCCGCTGCCGGCCGCCGCCTGCGATGGTCCACGCCGGGCCGGCCGCGCGCGCGCCTTCACGCGCGATGTTCACCGCCGCCGAGACCAAGCCGCGTCGTGCTGTCTCGCCCCTCGGTATCCCTAAATCGCCTTCCTTCCACTCCGGCCTCGACCTCGTCGCGAGCCAGGCCACCAAGCGCTCCGAGAGCGTCACCGACGTCGCCCGTGCCTTCCGATTCGCCTTGTTCGGCATGGACGGCCAGGGGCCCCCGCCGAAGGCGCCGTCGCCGCCGGACGCGCGCTCCCCGCCGCCCCTCGCCGCCGCGTCGCCCGAGCGCCCGCCGGCACCCGCCGCTGACAAGGAAAGTTTGATGGTGCAGCTGCCGCTTCTCAAAGGTTCGTCTTTGGTGCCGGTGACTAAGCAATCGAAACACCCAGAGGAACGCCTGGACTATGAACTGGATTACACATCTGTTTACAAACCGATCGCGATGTTTGGTTACCTTCACGAGCGAACGAAATGATCGAATCTATTTCGATCTCGCCAACATTGAATATTGTATACGCAGCGATAAATCGTAGTCCACTCCGGCGGGATTCGCTTGCCGATTTTCTAATCTATAGCCAGCCCATAACGTCGATATCGAGCGAGGACGCGTGTTAGATGTTTACGGTCTACCCACGCTATCTTAATTAACTGCCTAGAGAAACATGAAATAAGTGTCATATGCCAAATATTTCTCATTTAAATATAGAACAGGGACTGGAGCATTTGGCCATGTCGTATATACTAGGTTAAGGCGAAAACGCCGCAGAAATATATCGACCCAACGGGGCGGCCGCTGGTCGCCGGTTAACTGTATAAATACATACCATGGGAAATGAAATGCGACATTACCATGCCTAGTGTTCGCTACACGTATTATGGATTTACGATTAGTATTGTTCGAGCGATGCGATATCTAGGTTAAGAATGTGGTAGCGAGTTAAAAAATAATCTCTCTTATCAGTATTATTAATTTTCAAGGTGCTACTACACCTTTAATCTTGGAAATTAAGGTCATGAGCCTCGTGTATTTCACTATTTTTAACTTAAAAATGTTTCTTAAGTTCTCCTTGACGATTAGCAATTACATGATATGTATTGAATTCACAATTGTGAGATTTTACATGAATTGGCCCATTTACCGGCTTTTGAAAGCCGTACTTTTGTAGTACCTGTAATATGAATAAAAATAGAAAAAAAAAAGGTTTTGTATTCATTCCACGTATCACAGTCAAAATTTGTGTGTAGGTTTATTTAAGTTCTTTTCGTATTCATATATCTAGGAAGAGTTTTCTGTTTCAGTCTGGCTTTATTATTTCCATCTTCTCTGCTTATGATATTCTCACTTAATCATTATTACATTATTCCCCACCGACCCGCACTGGAACTGGTGAAGTATGATCCAATCATCCTCAGTAATGAGGGGACATCTGTGCTCAATATTGGGTCATTAATGGGTTGAAGCCAAAGCTTCATCTTTCTCCGAAGTCTTTAGTCATTATTGCCGTTCTTCTGTCACCCGTTCTGGAGTATGGAGGTGTGTGTGGAGTCCGTGATCATTAATGATTTGGTTGCTTCAAGGATCTACTGCTTCTCTTCTCTCTTTGTTATGCCCACGTTTGTGGATGTTTCATGCAACGGTCTATCATTTTTTGCCTACGAATCTTCGTTACTGGTCTAGTGGTGCGTAAAGTCGCCTTGTTTAAATAATGTACCTAACTAAACCTTACTTGACCAGCTTGGTGGTATATGGAATCAAGCATACAAGACCTGAGCTCAGTAGCGGGCCAATTATGAGATCATTTCCTAAATACCAACTGAGTCTTATAAGCGCCTTTAAGCCCTTTCAGCATATTATATTGAGCTCAATGTTAGTTTAGTACAGACAGACCTCATTACTAGAACATTTTAATATAAAGATTTATAACCTATCCGGCCCATTTAATAATGTTTGTAAGTAAGCTTTTATCAGACGAAATGAACACGACTAGGCAAGACGTCGAGTTAAAGACAAGGAAGATAAGCTTCTTTTAAGTCCATGTCCAGTCCATCGCTTTACCATCTAAAACTATCAGGACCACTTACCATAAGGTGGGATTGCAGTCAGGCATTAAGTTATAATATGTAAAACGAACGTTGAATTTCATCAGGCCTGGGTGGGCTTACTATTAGGTCTTCCAGGACTTCAACCTTCGAACTTTCGACCAGGTTTGTGGTCCGATTGTAATGTCTTTGACCCATTATTGGCTCACTGAGCACCGGTTTCTCCTCGCAGCTGAGGATGCCTAGAGCATACAGCCCCGCCGCTCCAGTGCGTACAATGGCGGTTAACCCGCTTTAATGTACAACAAATAAAAGAACACCTACTCCACTATGCCGCATTGGAGCAGTATGGTGGAGTATGTTCTAGATGCCGTCAGTATCAGGGACCAGACGTGTACTCCTTTAGTATGTATGTATGTAGGTTTATACGTACATATGTCCATTTTTTGACCCACTCTACAGCATACGGCTGGACGAATTTTATTGGATTTTATGTACTCGTCAGAATTGTGGCTCTATACATTTCAGTGGCACCTGGAACTGAACCAAGATTTATTAAAATTATTTAAAAACATAAGCTTAATTATAGATCCATAATACAAAGAAACACACAAACTGCAAACACTAAACACTACTGTGTTGTTAACTATTGAGAGGTTCCCCAGTCTGGAGCCAATCCTGAACGTAATATCAGGCCATGGTTGTCATAAAATTGCATTGTCATCAGAATGGAAGGCTTATGCAAAATTTCACCTCCGTAGCGTAGTGTAGGAAATAATTATAATTATGCTCGCAAGATTTGACCCGTAACAAACAAATATACTAACATATTAATATACAAACATATACAGCAAGATAAATAAAAGCTTATTAAAAACATTGGAGTTAGGTTTTTTCTTACCTAAGAAATATGGGTATCAAATAAAAGAGACCCTGAAATGGCAGGAGGTAGAGCACTGACGTCTTTAGCAACTTTGTTTAGAATTATCTCGCAAAGGTTTTGAATCCAAAACTATCGATCAGACATGTCTATCGGCTTCTGGAACTCTTCAACGTTTAAGAGTACACGTACGAAATTGTATACAATATACATGTATACAACTCCAATAGCCCATTCCATAGCTTATGTCAATCCATAGCAAAACGTGTCTGGGTACACTTAGTATGTAATATACATTTTTTTAACACCAATTGTCAAAATGCGTACCAATTATTTAGTGATTGGTTGTCGCAGTCGATTTTTTGTTTCTCAATTACATTACTTCCTAACTACATAGTTAAAAACGAGGTTAGAAAATGTGAGTATTCTGTTATAATCACCATTTTAAAACTGCAACAAATACACGTATGTTTAGATTCTCAGCAGGATATATTTGCTTTAGGTATACTTTCGTTTCATAAACATTGAAGTGTTTAAGTGTGAGTGAACGTCTATAGAATATTATTACTGGATCCCATTAGTGTGTGAAGTGTCTATGAAGGTATATTTAGTAACAATGAATTGCAGTGGAATTGGAATCAGTTTTCATTTACGTTGAGTAAACATTTTCGTCTTAGGGTTTTCTGTGACTTATTTTTGCGTCAGTTTTAGTATTTCGTCATTAGTGATATCACGCTTTGTCTCTATTGGTGATTCAGTGACAACTACGAAAGTTTGTTGAATTTTACTGTTATGGATTCAACTGTGGTGAGTAAGTAATTACAGGTTTATTTCATAGTTTTAAAATTGTCTTAAAATAACATCGTCGGTCCTGGTTTTTATCGATGGCAGTTGTTAATCCTCGTCGGAGGCCTTCGGTATGACGTATAAATGAAGCTCTTGTTACTTGTGGAGGCCTCCAACCTTGCCATCGCATTGGAGTGTCTGTTGAAGTATGGACTTGGCTTCCTCCCTTAAGATCAGACACCATGCTTCAAAATATTATTATAACTAACTAGTATGCGTGTAGACTCGAAACTATCCGTACTAATATTATAAATGCGAATTGCTCTCTCTGTGACCCTTCACGCCTAAACTACTGAACTGATTTTAATGAAACTTTGCACAGAGTTAGAACAGAACTTGTGAAATAACATAGATTACTTTTGGCGAAAAAGGGTTTGAAGTAGTTCAAATAGGGGATGGAAGTTTTTCACTCGAAGATATAAGCATAATACTGTATCCATGCCCGAGATGTGTTTTTGACTGTGGGTGGGGTGAAAGGATTGAAGAGGGGATTCGTGAAGCACGAAGACGTAGTCGCAGGGATAACCTTTTAGTAAATATATTGGAACCTGTCTGTTTGAAAAGATTCAAAACTTCAATTTTGGCAATTCTGTAAGATGAGAGGTCTTTGAACAAAACAATGCAAAGAATTAGTTTTTGATACCGGTGAAAAGTTGTGGAATTTTGTTAGCTTTTCAGAGATATTTCCATATAAAAATATTTGCTTATTGACTTTTGAAGTGCAAAGTTTAATCTGAAACGATTGTACTAAAGAACACGAGAAAACCGAATTTCGTTCATTCAAATCGTTCAAGAGGAATGGAAAGTCGATTATTTCAGGTTCAACGAATAACACATATATATATACAAATATCCGCCTGCGGCTTTTGACTCGCAATATATTAATAAAAAGTAGCCTATGTTGTATTCCGGACTATAATCTATCTCTGTGCCAAATTTCATACAGATTCGTTCAGTACTTTTTGCATGAAAGAGAAACAAACATACATCCGTCACACACTTTCACATGTAATTTAAACAAGTTAGTAGTAAAAAAAGATAGTATATTTTGCGTTAATCCTTATTTTATTGTATAGATCGAATACTTCCTTCTCTCAGAACTACTCTCCACTACTATGTCCTACTTACTTCTTTAACACCACTCATATAGGGAAGAATCAGTTTCCAAGTGAATTTATGTTTTATGATATATTATTATTTTTTATTTCATATTAATTTATATCGAATCATCCATAACATTATATTTTATTATCGTTATTACTGGATGGCCATTTTGCACGTCGATAAGGTATAATAAAAGGACTATGTTAACTTGCTTATTCTTAAAATAGTTCATTTTAAATTACATTTGAAACACGAGACCACCCGCGATTTCGCCCGCGTGATATGTTCATATAAAATATTATATGTTTATTCCAGACTACAATATATTTGACAATATATTATTATATATATAATATAAAATATACAATATATTTGACAATTTGACAGGTTGGTTGGTCTTGACAGGCTGGTTGGTCTGACAGGCCGGTTGGTCTAGTGGTTAGTGAACCTGACTACTAAACCGGAGGTCGTGGGTTCGATTCCCACCCAGGTCAAACTTTTCTGTGATGAACAGGAATGTTTGTTCTGTGTGTCTTGGTGTTTAATAGAAATATCTATTTAAATATGTATTTTAAAATATATATGTTTGTTTATCAGTTGTCTGATCGCCATAGCACAAGCTAACACTTTCTTTGGGTTCAGATGGCCGTGTGTGAGTTACTAATATACGTATCCTATATTCACGAGAATTGTTGTTAAAAAGTTAATATCTCGTTAGTTTCATTAAATAATGAAGGGGAAATATAAATATTATGCTAGCAGGTTTTGAAGCGAATGCACTAATACATTTACTAATTCATTTTTGAGGAAGAATTCAATTGACTTATTAAAAGCAACCTCGCTTTGCTCAAGATGCAGTTTTTCGATTCGTCAGATTGTCGGACCGTTCGGTTTCGGATTCAGCCAGTTTCGGCCGAAAATTTCAGTTTCGTCCTCGGTCATTTTTGGCCTCGGTCAAAAAATTGTTTTTCACATAGTATAGGTTGGTAATTCGCTGACTATACTAATACGAACCCGCCTGATAGTAATTGGCGAAGTAATGGTAGATAATAAAGCGCCCTAACTTAGAAGAAACCTATTCACGTGCCTTGAAGATACTTACATTATACTGTAGTTGATGTAGTGGTTAGTAAACCTAACTGCTACACCGAAGGTCGTGGGTTCGATTAACACCCAGTTCAAACTTTTCTGTAATCAGCAGGAATGTTTGTTCTGTGTGTATTGTAAATATCTATATAAGTATGTATTTAGAAACATATATGTATGTATATCAGTTGCCTGATCACCATAGTACAAGTTGACGCTTAGTTTGGGGTCAGATGGCAGTGTGTGGGTTGTCCAAATATATGTATCTATTTATTAAACACAGATGCAGGTAATTAACTCCAATCCTTTGTGGTACGCCATACAAAACACTAGGACGGGTGTTTCGTCCGTACCAGAAAGATGACCACAGTAAAAGTATGGAATCGGATAAAATAAGCGGTGTTCGTGAACAGTGGTATGAAACTTCATAATTAACTCTTGGTCGCTAGCTCAGTACACCGCTGCCTGGACCGATCCTGTTCAAATGTAGTTAGGTAAATATATTATTAGATTTGCTCTGGTTTTCACCTAAACGACATATAATAGTCTGTTGAAAGTTTTGATGAAAAGTTATTTATCTAGTTATCTAGTACTTAGCCAGATTTTAGTCAAGCATTTACAGAATAATTAGCTACTGGCCAATATAGGTTGCCTTTTGAAAATGGTTGGATGTGTCGACGGTAGGATTGAGTGTACATATTTAAGGTGTCCTTCAGTGTTTAGTCCGGTGTCTTAAGGAAATTTGGTGAACATTTTTTTAAATATAACAGCCGTTGTCATTATCACAAAACTAGCAGCCAGTAGGAGCAGTAAAGTTCTTGTCCCTGATAATTATTACTGTTCCCAATTATTCCCATTCAATTAGTATGAGTTAATCCATTTTATGTTTCTGACAACACCTATTTTATACATCTCATTAATGTTTTTCGTACTTCTGTCTCTTTACTTATTTAAATTTCGTAACGTCATGATTTTTTTTTATAATGTAAGTTTGATTGACGCAGAATACTTTTGTACCAATTCCGCCTTTTGTACCACGCTGTTCTGGTATAATAAACTTTAATATAATATGTTTTGGTATGATAAATAAATATAATAAGTATTGATACAATTTAATTAAGGCTGGACAACTAATTACAGTTTACGTAGAATTTGTCTTTATTATCCGTTTATTTGGTATAGTAATATTTAACATTACAGTGAGGTTGCAATTGTCAGCTATAATCATTCCACATCGACGTGGTATTGACCATATGAAATTACTATATGTTGACAACAAAATATTGCTCTGAGTTTCTAGAATAGTAAAATGAAAAATGTTGTTTTAAGGAGTTGTACATCGAATTTAATCTGTTTTCGTAATTTTGTACCATACGGGTTCGACCAGGTTGGTATCTAAGATATTGGCCAAACTGCTACTGCCGTGGACTCGTTTAAATTTAGTTGTTCTTTATTTTATCTAACACCATTGAACTCCATTAACATACATATAAGTTTGTAAAAATATTGATTTATAGCTGAAACCTAAACTGAATTTTCGGTCTTGCTCTCAGTATTGGCCGAAACTTCGGAACCGTACCAGTTTGTAGAGATAAACAAAATCATAAATATATTACTCTCGAAGCTAAAATACATTATTTTAACTCCGTAAAGAGAGAACTCTTATTCAGCTTTGTACTAAGCAAAGTAACAAATATTGCAAGTTAAATAAAAGTCCGTCAGAAGGGACTGTAGAAGAGAAATATTTCCTTGATAAACAAAACAATTTCTGAGATAACTATCAAACTTTGTCAGTAAACAGCTCCAATAAAATAATATTTTGGGGTTCTATAGGCAGCAGTGAATTCCCCAAGTCTGTCTGTCTCTACGTCCGTCCTCGGCCTAACTCAGGAAACCTTTATTATATATAACAAATAAATAAATATCTTTGGACAACTCACACACGGCCATCTGAACCCAAACTAAACGTTAGCTTGTACTACGGTAATCAGACAACTGATAAACTTACATATATACTTTTTAAATCATACTTAAATAGCTATTTTTATTATACGACCAGACACACAGAACAAACATTCTTGTTCATCACAGAAAAGTTTGACCTGGGTGGGAATCGAACCCACGAGCTCCGGTGTAGTAGTCAAGTTCACTAACCACTAGACCAACCGGTCTGTCAATGGTATATGGGCTTTGATCAATAATACAATAGGACATACTAGAATGTATCTCGACACAGACCAGTTCACTTGAAATGTGGGCTGGTGTTTCGTTTCAAACAGCCAACACAAACACGTCCCATAATGCCGCAGTTACGTATTAGAACCAACTGGGTAAAATGGGTGTAATTCGTTTTAACTTAGAATGTTTTTAAACTTTTCTTAATTCGGTGGTACTTCAACGAGAATTTATAAAAGTGTATTCATACGAGCAGTATTTTGTATTAAATTTCTATGGAAGGCGACATCTATTGAATTATTGATCTAAGTACGGATCTCCGCACACTGAGGAGGCCTAGAGTATTCTCCACCACGCTGCTTCAATGTGGGTTGGTGAAGGGTTTAGTAGCGAACCTAATTGTCTGATTATGCTGTCCGAAGATCTCCGACTTGGCTTAAAGATTGCTATTTGACGATAAGCCAGGACCGACGGCCGAAGTACGGAAGCTCATGAAATTTTTGCCACTACTGGTCACCCATCCTTCTCCCGACCACACCAGCTGTTGTTTTTCTTTTTCAATCAAAGTCGTCACATCCCGACGGTCAACAGCAAGAATTTAAATTTCCAGTAAATTTAAACGAATTTCTTTTGCTCTGCGATCCAAATAGATGAAGGAATATAATACGAGATGTTGACTTTCTTCAATTTGAGGAGATAGCACGCTAGCGACATATATCTCTTTAAACATATAATATTCATGATATAGATCTCTGCGTGATCCAACTGCAGTCGCATATACAAGACAGCAGATCCCTTTGACTCACTAATATCGTAGTCATGACGTTATTTTAATTTCCTTGGTGTATTAAAACTTTGAAATACGTTAGCAGTTATGGAACTTTTTAAGCACTTGGAATTTTAGTACCTAATACGTGGATATTCGAATAAGATGCAGTGGTAAATGTAGATATGTATCATAAAAAGTTTTATTTACTTTCAAAATAATATACATTTTACGATATATTTGTGACACAGACGTATGTTATGAAAATGGACGACTGGCAGAAAATGCTTTTAGCTTTGAGTCTGACTTTTCTTTTACCTCGGTATGGTTCAATTTTCGGACACTAATAAAGTAACTAGTTCGATAAAAGTACCTACCCAAATAAGAGTCGAAATTAATGTTCCACCATCGAACGAACCGAAGCACGGCTGGTATCCCTTCGACATACCTTCGGTACGCGTTTCGCCTGTCCTTTATCATTCGTGCCGCGAAGCAATAAGTTGTCCGCGTCGGTATTTCCGTTGGA
>DWJZ01006026.1:0-13420 GCA_018249125.1 Asbolis capucinus
TTTTCAACTCAAACTACTAAGAAACAAAAAAGTTATCGATTTTCGACATGGATCGTACCATTTCGTCCCATAGTGCGCCGCCGCCGCCGCCGCCGCCGCCCCGCTGGCGATAGTTCGCGTCCGTTGCGAAAGTGTCTATCTCATTGTGCGGATTGCATTACGTAATCATCAAGATTTATGGATTTGGGATGATTATGTTATTCGTCGTGTCGTTAGATCATTACATTTTGTATCATTGCTCGGTCATTTTTAAATGGAACAAATAGGTACCTATACTCATGATTATTGTGAGGGTTAAAATATCGGTGTATAATACAATAATCGTAGGTACTCACGTTAAAATAAATGTAATATGTAAATTTTAAAATCACATCTCTGGATGACCCCTACGGATAGAACCTTTGATATACCACCGTATTTAAGACCTATATCCCCCATCAGAATATAATCTTGTCCTGGAATTTATTAAAATAAATTCTCGGGAAGCTTAACAAGACCATAGCACCTTTAAGTAACATCCTTCATGATCATTTGAAGTTAAAAGCGTAGTATGTAACAGGAACTACCTATAATAAAAGAGGTTACAAGAACTTATTTCGCTGTATCGTGTAGTTATAGTGGTGTCCATATATACATCCTAAATTATTATAATAACTAATAAACAGGTATTCATCTAAGCTTCTATAAA
Organism: Asbolis capucinus; assembly: GCA_018249125.1. Taxonomy (NCBI): domain Eukaryota; kingdom Metazoa; phylum Arthropoda; class Insecta; order Lepidoptera; family Hesperiidae; genus Asbolis; species Asbolis capucinus. Next base: position 689 of record DWJZ01006026.1, read on the forward strand.
AAATAAAGTATGAAACAGGTTACCATAGTACAGCACAGCACACAAATAAACCCCGCCGTATACGTACGAGACGCGAAGGTCGGTATAACAGTAGTTCTTGATACCGTACGAAGGATTTCATATAATTTTGTGTGTAACCTAGTTTACTGTCGATAAGTTAAACTAGCGCATGGCTATACTGCTGCATACCTATTATAATGTAAACAGTCGTCGTAGGTATATAATTATGTAAACTTAGTTTTGAGATTCTTTTGTAACCTAGTTAATGGTGACCCTGCTTGTGCGGCGATGGATTTCAATTCGATTCCCGACCCGGACATGTGCTAACTAATTATGTCAAAATCCATACAAGATATCAGGAATTCCTAGTGCGAGTGTAAGAATGTTTAGATTTATTACAAGTAATTATTTAAGTAATATTTTTTAAACTCTTGTAATTGTATGTAATCGCTTAAACGATTGCACAGATATTAATAAATGTATTCTTATAACGGAATAAAGTTTCTAGCTCAGTAATAAAATAAATAATAATTTTTCTACGCACAAAATCACCCACATTCATAAAACAATTTATACGTCAAAAGGTCTTACGTAAAAAAAAATACACGCAATTAAAATTTCGAAATGCGCGTTCCGATTCGTGCGCCTCAAAAGTTTACTTCCGCCCATTCAAAATTGAATTCTTAAAAGGTAAGTTACATATCCGAATAAAATATTGACACACAATATAGAGTCTGTGTGAATAGTGCTACAATATATATTATCATTATATTTATTGTTGGTTCTTATACTAAAGTTATTGTCAAGTACCTATATTGGAGATTTTATACGATCATTGAAGTTTTTAAAGATGTCATTTCAGTAACATTGTTGTTTTCGTTCCATCAAATGTACTTAGTCCTAACAAATGTTTACCAAAGTAGCCAGACGAACATACACATGTCTAAAAACGTAATGTTCTTTATTCCAATTCTTTTATTTACGTGTTGGAATTTCCCAACATTATTATTTCCATATAAGAATGGGCGCAGCTTGATAAAAATCCCAGAATTACCAATGCTGTTAACAAAGTGATACAGGAATACACCCAATATTAGATTTTAATTTAAACACGTGGACTTATAGTGTTAAAACCAAAGACACAATACAATAGCATCCAACTACCCATCCATCCATGATATACAGCAGCGTCGCACGTGCACAGGCACGCCAGATAAACGACATGACATAACACACGAATCCCAGATCAAGTTCAGGGCTGACCAACCGGTCGGATCCGCGAGGCCCGCTTAGACGCGACCCACTGACCCGGTTGCGCGACCTCGGCTGCAAGCGGCCGCCGCCGCTGCGCCGACGGCGCATTTTACCGGTCGCGCGAGCAGTGACAATATTTAGCGCAATATTCACTTCAACGACCATCAATCTCAAGGATTCCTCATTATTTCATTTATTAAGACAATTTGTAACTATGTAGTAGAATCTGACACCCTAAATTAAAACACTTCTTAAATGTATAAGTACATGTTAGTGGTAGTTCGCAGCAGATGTGATTGTATTATAATATATTGTATTGTAGGTGTGAGTGCATCTTATTGTTTTTAATACAACCGTGTAATACTCGTACCCTTGAGTTCACGGTGCAGATTGATAAGATCCTGTCGGATGTAACCAAAGAATATAAGTTGTTGAACAGGAAATATAAAACAAGTCAACCAGCTGCAGATGTCGTAAAATTTGACTTCAAAACTGCCTACCCAGCTCATTAAACTTCACCGAATCTACTTTCAAAATTAAAATATGCTGATTAGATCGGACCACGTTGACATGTTCTTCAAGCTGTCACCAGTTACAAACTTAACTCAGTCCAATTAATAGTATTATAATAGTAGGTGTGCATGGAACACGTCGGCGGCACAATCATGTTTAAATTCCTTGCCCCTATAGAGACCTTGCTCACCATCAGTACAGGTGCGACTCAACCACATCAACACTATTTTAATTATTTACATTACATCTATGTTTCCTCATTGACATTGACTGTTAACAATTTGTATAGGTATTGAAGGTCACGGCCTTCCCCGCACTACTATGTTATACGGCACTACATATGATTACAATTTGTGGAGGGTTTACATTTTTTACTATGACTTGTCTCGTAAATAAATGTACTTTATTAATAGTAATGTATTAATTTGCTGATAGTAGGAAATTCTTGTACATTTTCGATGAAAAATGTCCTTATTTGACTTGATTAATAATATACGGCTATATACGAGCATTTTTACATGTTTTAGTGGGTTTTCAACAATTAGTCCTTCAAAAAATAGTTCTACTGCAAAATTTAAATTTATTTATTTAGCATTATGCTCCATCAAACACGGTCTAATCCTATCAACAACGCGGAAGATCGGAGCCAGCGAAGAGTGAGGAGCCAGTTCAGACTATTTTTTACAAAAGAATACAAAAACAACTCAAATCGAATGGCGGAAGAAAATTAACGAGACCTTCAACCTTGCTCAATACTGACACTCGACGATGTAATCACAGCTCTACAGTAGCGGTTCAAGTTGCCAAATAAATTATACTTGTTTACGCTTTCAAAAAGTATTATTATACAGGTGTCATTATGTTATAATCTTGAATAGGGATAAAACCTTAATATTTAAGGGGATGATTGCTAAACAAAATAAAAACCATACACACTTTTTTTTTAATTTGATTAAGTTAAACTAGAGGGCAAAATAACTAATTCTCAGGATATATTTATACCAAAGAAGTATGTAGGTACATTTTAACATTGAAAGATTAGTTTTTGAATACACGATTATTATAACAAACGGCTGACTCACGTTACATAGGCGGATTCGCCCGACTAGCTTCAGTCCTGTCTGAGGTCCTTCATCAGAAGCATGATGGAGCATGATGGAGCATCAGGAGCAGGAGGTCCTTCATAGGTATATGATGTAAATGTCACTTTAGTTATAATTAAAGTACTCTCATTTTTCTTTTATTTATTATTATCTTTCTTATACCCAATCTGTTTCAAGTTTCGATGAAGGACTCGTTCAAGTCATACCGTTTGTGTTTATATCACAAAAGATAGTGTTTCATTAATATGTTTTCGCTACCGTATTACAAAAGAAAAGAATCACTCAGTTGCGGAACGCGATAACAGCCATGACCTCTACCACAAGGATGGAGTTAACGCTCTGATAAACAATTTATCGACTATAATAATCTTGTTAACCTTAACACTGCAATTTACTACTTAACTTAATAACCATAAAGTTCAATTCCACGTGACACTTGACATGCAGAAGTGTCTCTTACCGACGAACAGGTGACAGCATTATAAATTGAACTTAAGGTTCAGGGAGCGCAGAGTTTGTATCTGAATAAAACTTAAATATAAATCTTAAAATGTATCTCATTTCTGTAACTTTAAAGTCAAAATCAGGTAGTAATCTTGTGGACCATTATAATTATATAGTTTACATTTCCTATTTTGTTTAAATGTATGCTATTCGCGTTACGCGTCATTTATAGTTGACCCCAGTTCATCAACAAGCCACGTGCATTTTTTTGACATGAGGATAAATTAATAAGACAGTAATAAAAATGAGTACAAGATAGGAAGTCCATTAGTAAGAAATGTCCACACACCCTGTAATGAGCCTCTCTAATTGCCTGAAACAAGTTATTCTAATAACCGTTCCAAAGTTATTTTTGTCCTTTAACATAATACACGTGAACATACGTATGGCCCGCGTTCGATGGTTATTTTTAGGCGTTTTGTGAATAACGCCGAGCATTGCTGCCGACACCGCGACAGACGTGTCGCTACCAGACTATTACTAACACTACTCGTGTATTTTTAAACTGCTAACAGTTATAGTACCAAAATAGGAATTACTATTTTTATTACAAACATAACGATGAAGATTCTTGCAATGTGATATTAATTAAATCTACTTTCTACATATATTATTACGTAACCTACCGGGCGCCTTATTTAATGTGATTATATTCTACTAGCGTCCGCTCGCGCCTTCATCCGTGTAGTATTTTAATAAAAAGTAGTGTGTATGTGGTTCTAGTGTATAATCTATCGCTGCGCCAAATTTCGTTCACATCTGTTAAGTAGTTTTTGCATGAAGGACTTCCAACAGACTTCCGACCTCTCCATCCATCTTTCCAAACTTTCTCATTGTCATTATTAAACCAAAACAATTTAGGTAAAATGCAGAAGTAACAGAGATTGGGTAGCGTCACAATTAGGGGAGATATCGGTGTGTTCACCTGAGATCCTGCTCCCCAGATGGTTGGTAGCCGTGGGGGTTTTAATAGGTAAAAATCCCACTTAATCCTCGTTTGGTACCTTTTAGAATTCCCTCTCGGAAAAAGGGTAGTGTATATTAAAGAACATGATGCGATGATTTGTGACTGAGATGATGGTGATGGTTACCGTCGCTGATGATGTCCAAAACCGAAATGCCCTGAGTACTTATTGAAACCTACTAATATACCACTTTTCTTAATATTTTATAATTCACTGTCATTAGATTATTGAAAACGGTCAAGAATGACTATTGTATTCAAAATGAGTTACATTACAGGCGTATTATTACTATTGTTTTTAAACATCGGTCTTTGATAGGCCGGCGCAAGACTTAAGAAGTCATTAGTTACTGTTGGAGTGCCTGGCTGTCCACTTGGAAGGCGAAAAGTTTTTTATCCGACTGCTTAACGCGCCTTCTCCACTTAACTGAACAATGTTGTTGACGATAATGATACTTCAACGATACCTCATTATATACATCTGCCCACACAAGCGTAGAGCTGCAAAAATGACTGATTTTATATAATAGTTAAAAGTATTGATACCTCAGACGGACCACACACAGTGCGTATCACCTGCTTACGGTAAAGGTGACGCTGACGTTGTTGATGAAGTTAATGCAAATGATGATGATGATGATGACGACGATGACATAGTGAAGAATCACGTAGCTCGCGTTAACTTGCCACCTATGCTTCAACGAGATTAGATTGTAACAAAAGAGAATGATGTAAATAAAAATATTGCAACATGCCATTCTGCTGTGGGGACGACAAGAAGCCTTTATCATGCGTCGAAGTATAGACTATTAATATTTATAAATACTGTTCTAAACACTTTCTATACGGCCCATGTAACAAGGCATGCCCACAACATGATCTTTCTCGAGGACATTTTCTGTCTCTATCACGTCGCTTGTCAACGTTGGATGTACAGATGTGCAGGTGACCCCACAAATCTAGAAATCTTAAGACAAATAATACCAGTATAACCTATATGAAAAAAAATTGGAAGTAACTAAATCTGTTTGTTTACAAAGGAAATAATGGCGTTCGTTAATAATAATTATTGTCGCCAAGAAGTGATTCATGTACTTGATTGACCTCAATAGCCAATGAGTGCCACCAACCAAACCATATAAGTACATTCGGATAATCCTTTTCACACAGTTAAATCAAAAAGATGCGACACCTTTTCTGAAGACAATTAAGTCAAAACAACAAGATGTTCGTATTAATATACAACAATACCTATATACAACATGTTTACAACCATGCCGATAGACAAAATGACCAGCTCACTACATACACTCCATTCCCGCATTGTGTTAAGCATAATTTTCATACGTTCAAACATAATGTATACGATAGCAAAATAATAAAACAATAAGTTGCACATCATGCTGCCAGGACTAAGAACTCTGCTCAGGCAAACAATTATAAGATTAAACGAAATTTCAAATCCACCTTCAGATCGCACAGCTCATTGTACGCATCAAGACACACACGCATTTATGGTCACACGTTTCACAATACTTCAATTTGAACTGGTTAACGCAAGATGACGCCACCCATCGATAATTTAATAAAATATAGCTGGAACAGCAATGTAGGTTCACTAAATATACGTTATCCAGTTCAAAGGACTAAGTCAACATAGGACCCTTTCTCAAAATGCCTTACTTGGAAAACTCCTTGCAAATACCATATTCAAGTTCCGACTAATTGTTACTTATTTAAGTTACTTATTGAAGTTTCAGTTATTGACTTTTATCCTACAAGAAAATATAAGAGGTATTTAAAAAATGGCTCATTAGTGAATAGACTTATTTCAGAATGGTTCTTCCACCAAAAGACATATATATGTACCTATGTATAAGTAAGGCATGTAGCGAATAAGTCCAATGTCAATTAAACCAGTAAAATTAATGCTTAGTAGCACCCTTCAGCACAGTCCCAACGCTGCTACATGATAGCCCTAACCAAAAACCCCTTATCCCCCATGTGTCCCGCTCTAACGAGTGGTTTAATCTTATAATTTTTTACCCATTTCAACGTAAACAATGATAAATTGACATCATCGACTCACACGAATTAGCCACGCCGAAGCCCGTCTCTGACCGACTGACCCAGAAACCCGACGCACCTACAACAGGTAAAAGCTCTATACCTTAAAAGTAAGTACGTAGAACTCAAAATTCAAAAGAAGCCTTTTTGACATATACATAAATATATAACACGTTTAAGAAAAACATTGACTAAAATAAATAGCTAACATAAATGCTATTAGTCACATAATTCCCCCTATGTAACCAAACATAAAATGAAACCAGATCTTCGTAATAAATCAAAGAACATCCCTGATACATGTCATTTTGACACACATTTTATATCTAAGTTTAGTACAGACCTAAAACCATTACCTACGACAAATTAATAGGCCATTATGTACCGACCGACTGGCAAACTGACCTAGATAGGTAACAGCATCTGGCCGATAAATCTTATTTCACATTGTGTCAATGTATTCAAATAATTCTCACGAGTTCCAAGAATTCATTCTGTCCGGACTCTATTTAATTTTGATGACTGAATGATGATTGAATTTATTCAATGTTAAAAGAAATTACGTTACATGTACCTCAATATTTGAAATTATTAAAAAAACATATTAATATAATAGAAGATCTACAAAATGGATATGAGGTGTATATTCTAGTATCCAAATCCTCTGTTAATGAGTATTTGCCCCGGCGGGCCCCGATCGCGACCTACTGACCGCGATACTCAGCGCGCCTACAGCCGTAATGACCGGCTGATTCAGGCGTTGGCTCAGCACCTCCTTGTCGTTTTAACACTAATGCACTTGATTTGTTGTTGATTAAATTACTGATCTCATGATTCAGTCTTATTTTATATTACTTTGCCCTAATCGATGACAGTTGACAACTCTTTGAAATATTTGAAATTCGACCTTATGCCATTTTTTCCACATTATTATGAAGGAAGACGAAGAACAGATATTGGTATTCGCGGACATACAACATTGAGTAAAACTGACCTCTCCTATATTTAGATCAGCTAAGGTTCAGTGATGAGGACTAGTCTCCAATGAGATATTTTCTCATGAGATCACATTTCTAAATTTAGATCATTCTTTTCGTCGAAATAGAATGCCCATATTGCTAAAGGAATGCAGTTATGTACTTCGCAAACTCAATCTCCTTCGAAAGCATTAAACATATTCTCGAAAGTAACAACATTCTTAGCACGATCTTCGTAAGCCGGTCCCGCGCAACATGTAGTCGTCTCGTTCACACCTACATTCATTTACTTCACAATATACTTAAAAACTTTTACATACAAAAGCGTCGTGTGCAATTCGTAAAATTTATTTAAGGTCACGTCCACATATTATCGTCGCCAATGTAAGGTCATGTGTCTATACAAACTCTGATAAACGGTATGGTAACATGTACCTTACGGTGTTCGTTTAAGGTGCACTTTGACAAGAGTAGCATTCGCTCAAGATCAAGATCTTCTCCGCCATCACCTTCAAACTAGATAGATTCGTTGAGAGATAACGCGAATTACAGTCTTATTGCTATAATAATTAATATGGAAGAGTGTACTGATTGTAAAATATAGTTTTTCTAAACAATAAAAAATTGCTTCTACAATATTGCACAAACAAACAAAGGATTTTTTAAAGTTTCAATAATTTGCTATAAAGACAAACAAGTTTAGTTTCAAAATACTGCAAAGTAAACAGCAGTATGAAACTGACAGATTAAAACTATAATAGGTAACAAAATAATTAAGAATAGATACAAATAAAAAGGGCACAATAGGTAAAATTGACCATCGACTGATCATCAGACCGCCGAACTATATGCGCCGGGGCGACAGCTATCAGCAAAAATGTGAAAATCCATAAACTCTCACATTTCTCTGATGGTGATGGTGATTTTTTACGGTAATCTCGAGCAAGTTGCGCCATTCCAAATCACCCGTTTCACTTTTGCACCGAACACTTTCACTGCTAACGGGATCTACTCACCATACAAATAAATACCAGCTCTATGAGCCAAGGCAATTGCCTTCAAAGTCTAACCACAGCCACTTCCTACATACTACCGTTGCATGCTTTGCTTTATGACTAGTTATCGAAACAAAATAGTATCATAAACGGGATAGCGTAAGGTCTTAAACCGCTCGCTACTTGTTTGAATCAAACAGAGACGGAAATAGTCGAAGTGAAGCCGAACAGCGGCCGAGCCGGCGAGCAATAGCTTTCGTGCGCGTGAGTTTGAAAGTCGAGCTCGCCCCACCTCGGAGCGGGTACCGTAACCGCTTGTGTCATCCGTTACGGAGCGATGAAACTCTTATTACGTTGCCAGCACCGCTATGTTACGCGGGGATGAGATGACCGGTCTACTGCACCATCGGTGAAATGCGAACAGTGGCCTATGATCCGGCGCGAATTAATGACAAAGTAGGACGACAATTAATTAAAACATGTCAACTATTAAAACTTTTTAGACATTAACTTTACCTTAGTACAAATATAGAGAGAAATTGAAGAAAGCAACAGATAGAATAGATGAACTAGGAGGAAACGATAATGATCTTGACGACATAAATAGGTGGCCCCATACCAAATACCGCCAAGGTTTATCAATATAAGGGTTATCAATATAATCAAACAATAATTACAACTAAATATCAGTCACGTGGAATATTATATACACTTGATACGTTGAACATTGCTTGCCTTAGTAACACATTAATGGTAGGAAAAAATTGTACGACTTAAGTATTTTCAGTCTTACAAACATGCAATCTTGAAAGGTCACATTAATACAACGTTAACAGAGTTGTTTGCTGAACTCTATTTATTGCAGATACAACTACATTGGTAAGAACAATATTGATGTAAATTAATTCGGCTGTGGGGAAACAGTTTTGAAATAAACTAGTGATTTGAAAACTGGTATTACGGAATTGGGTACATACATTTATACTCTGATTAGGCTAACCTTGTAAAGTTGAAAATGTGGATAATTAAAAAAAAATTAAATTCTTAAGGCCTTAAAGATGACTTTCGCTAAATAAATCTGTAATAATTGTATCGGCGCAGTAATGACACTGCAGTAATGTGGTAAAATTTTGTTCAGTTTTTGCACTACAATTCACTAGAGAGTTTAATTTTTGCTCATTTTATCTTCGCCAACTTGGAGAAAGTTCTGTTATATCGCGGGCTAAAGAGAATGATCAAAAATGTGAATGGTCTATACCTGCGACTTTATAAATATGGTGTAAATAAATCTAGAATTTTGTACAGATTGGTATCTCTAAATGCACGAAGCAAACATTTAAAAAATATCTATTTCCAGAAACATAATTAAACAAAACGTTTCCAAAGTTGAAAACAATATTGACATCAAAGGAAAATACTTTTCCATTGCAAACAACATTTACCTTGTAATTAAGGCTTCTGAGAAACGTGAGATTAAGTGTTGGCAAAACTCGAGGCTCGAGCAAAATACACAAACAACGATTTTATTAAAAAGAACCATTCGTCAAAATGTTGAGGGAACGTTGAGACCAATTGACGTCCTTTAACATTTCTCAAACCTTTAGAGTTTTCATCTTGATTGTGAGAGACACTTCCCGTAAGTCTTGGGTGAACAACTTTCATGTTAAAAATCGTACAAATAATTTTAAATGAACTGCTATTATTGTTTTGTTTAGCATACTTTTCTAAGTAATTAGTATTAATGCTGTAGCGGTCTTTTCGTATTATTTAATCAAATGCCAAGATGACCTAAAATTTGCAAGTGACAGGCTCGATCGAATGAAACCGGTCTGCGGTCACGTAGGCTTCTAGAGTGGCATGCAAGTCGAAAAGAAAGTGATAATTACACAGTGTAACTAATAAAAAAATAATGAAGTAATCTTTAAATTTACGAACTTAATTTACAAACTTACAAAAAGACGCTAGTAAATTTAACTTTTTATTTTAGGTCTCTAAATATTTCATGAAAACCCATTATTATAACTAAGTATCTTACTTTTTGACATTATACGGAAATAAGTTAGCTTATTGATGAAATTCTTGTCTCTGAACACGGAAATTTAAAGCCGTGTCGAACAATATCAAGACAAGTTCGTTTGTTTCATCATCTCGCTCACTCTCATGCGATACTCTCGAAAGCGCAAAGGACTAAGATATCACTATAACGGCCATTATCAGTGTCTATTTATAATTAAAACGATGCGATACCAGAGTCAGTAATAACAAAATTAGGAATGTGTTACAAAGGCTACCACACATAGAGAAGGTATTTACTATCAGTACTACTCTACTACAGTACTACTATTTCGAGGAGAAAATTCATATTCCTAGACAAGCGTACGAGACACAGACGATACCAAATTTAAGATTTCGTATTTTATTAAAACATTTTCATGAAACAGTACAATGGGCAGACATAAAGCCTTGTTGCATTATCTACCATTCAGATATTGTAACATTAAAGTTCGTGATGATATTGCCATTGAATCCAATTTAATGGACAGCCTTGTACGTTACGAAACTTGAAAAACATAGTAAGAGGAATATAATACGTGTAATGTAATGTTTTGATACAAACACAATGCCTTCAAATCGATAATTAAATCGTGCTATTTGTAATAAAAAAAAATAGTTCCAAGACTGGAAACGGAGACAAAATGAGGACGTGGCGATGGAACCTGACAACACGACGAAGGCGGAACTAAAAGATCACCAAGCAGTAAGCTGATCTGACTGTATTGTAAAACGTATAAGACAGTCAGTGAAAGTAGCTACCTGCATTAGATCTCTCGTCATTAGATTGAAATATAAAATTGGAACAGGTCGCCCTCATTCCACACGCGCCCATGCGGCCGTACGCCGGTAGGTGGTGCAAAAATAAATCATTTAAATATAGTACACACATAATATTTCCAATTATTTATATCCATTCATATCTAGAGTTCCATGTGCCAGGAGCTCTGTGATTACTTCAATGAACACTCTCGTTGGCGTGGATTTTCTTTTAACAAAAGCCGTTTCGCTCTGTTAAATAAATTATTTAGTTAGCTTTCACTTCTTACTGAATGGAATTCGCTCAACGCTGTGAGAATATGGCAGAAGTCTTGTTTCGAAACAGCGGCCATGTAAAATAAATTAGGTATTGCTTACCGTTTTTGCAACACTATCGTAATGAATTTTATATTGAAGTAAATGAGCATAACCGTCATACAGTCAGTCAAGTATAAATGAAACAATACGAGAACAAATATTAACAAGAAATTTGACGCTCGTAAAAGATGCAGACAAATCATGGCTATGCGGAAGAATCTCATCTAGGATTTGAATAAGACTTATTACAAGAGTCATTTAAGATACGCACAACTAACCGAAGCCAAACGACGCAAGGCCGAAGTCGTTAAACAGAATACATTAAGTACTTTCACTACCACGGAACAAGATTCTAATCCTTGATATAACCAGGAAACCACACCGTGTCAAATATAATATTGGTAACATTCAATTTGTATTGGGATTTTAAGAAACACTGGAACGTACATCAGGATTAGGACTAAGGGGCTGAACTGATTTATATTTAAATGAACATAAACAAAGATATTTAAAAATTCAGAGAATATTTGTAATTCTTTTTAATAATGTAATGAAACTGAATTAAAACGATATAGTAAATATATAAAGAAAACACTGAAAAATGCCTAGAAATCGTATTGAAAGTGTCTAATGGCCGGCAGACACTTTGATGAGCGAACAGCATTATTTCATAAATAGGGACATTGATGAACCTTAATTTATAACATGCTTCAAGTAAATTAATACTTTAAGTGAAACTAACATTTGCTATGAGAAAGGAGTGAATGCGTGAAAATATATGGAAATTAATCAACATTACGCTAAATCTTGGTTGATACCCACGCAATTCTCAAGGGTTACTGAGAAATTGAAATTATGATTGGGACGTTAGTCATGTAAAAGTATATTTCAATGCGGTAAATATTCTGAGAGAGCAAATGAAGACATTAAGGGAATGCTATGTATGAATCACAGGTAAATCAATTAATTATGTATAAATACTTCAAGTATGTATGGATGATACCTCCTTAGAAGCCTTTCGACAGAGATCTTAGTAAAAAAAACATTAATATATACACTTTATTCAAACTAGAATAGAGATTAAAACGAGAGGAAAACATCCATTTATCATTTAAAACTTTCCCGACATCAATATGAGACTGAAACAAAGGATATTTAAGTTTTATTGGTACAAGCGAACAGCTTAAAGGTCTAATCATCACACGATCGATCCAAATAGCACAGTT
>DWJZ01006027.1:0-13419 GCA_018249125.1 Asbolis capucinus
GAATGACATATTTCTTATTGTTTTCAAGAACAACGAAGGTTTTTTTCTTTTGTATGGGAGCACTTTAAAATACTATATGCTTAGAAATCTAAAGCCATGTTGCAGTTTCTTCCGGCGATTACAACAAAGGTTTTGTCTTAGTGAAAATACTTATTTTCTGTTTGGCTTAAGAATAATAATTTCATGTTTACAAACCTATACAGTTGGTTGAAAGTATCACGACGCGTTGTCAACTGAAGTAGCATGTCACTTCAGGAGTGCAGGTTTCCTCTGGATATTTTCCTTCACCAAAGCAAGTGATGAGTGATTGATCATGAAAGATGAAAGATTTTTTATTTGATCATGAAAGATGAAAGCTTGGAGAATTTTTTAAACCTACTTAGGAACCATGGAGTCACCTGTATAGATTTTTATATTAAAGTTGAAATTTTAAATTACAGAACAAAGAACGTAAATTTTTCACTTTGCACCTAATTTTTATTGTTTTCATCAAAAGTTCAAAAGTTGATTCTTTTAAGCATAAAAGTACAACTCATGGCGATTCAGTTACAAAAAAAGAAAACGAAAAAGATTTCTCCTTTATTTTTTAGATTTTTTTAAATTATTCAGGTCTTAATTCTCAAAAATACAGAAAAAAATTATAACTTGAAAAATAGGCAAAATCGCAGAACATACATGGGGGCGATTCGAATACCTCGAATAAGAGGTGCTCTAACACCGGATTTCCGCTTGACACTATTTTCTGGGACACACCTGTATATACATAGATAAATAAATATCTTTGGACAACTCATACACGGCCTTCCGACTCGTGTAACTAAGTGTTACCTTGTACTATTCAGATCATACAACTGATAAACATACATATATATATTTTTAAATATATAGATAGTTACACAGAGACACACAGAACAAGCAGAAAAGTTTGACCTAGATGGGAATCGAACCCACGACTTCGGTGAAGCCGGTGAGTTCACTAACCACTACCAACCGGCCTGTCTGGGTCATTTTAGACATAAGGAACAATTTGTGGGATATTACAGCTAAAAGAGTTTGTTTTTTGTCTCTGGATACCCCTTCATCAGCGAAACATCAGTTATGAAAGTCTGAAAAAATTCTTAATACTAAACATTTGTAACTAACTTAAAGAAGCAATATATTTGCACTTCTAACTAAATTCTTTTTACGTTTAAGTCCTCCGTCCTAAGCTTGTCTGGAAGAAATCGCTACTAACGTGATGAGATCGCCTATTGTGTTTAAAAATCTCATTGTAAATCATATATTTTTCTAGTGTGCAAAGTATATTCAGTCATTCACCAATTTGTGCACAAATTAACGTATATTATGGGAATTATAAACTCCTACATTGCTCGTGGCCTGACACGCAGTAAGCCGGTTTGCGTCATTCATTTATTCGTCCAAATTATTGTACTCTCAGTTTTCGTTTCAGTAATATGTATATTCAATGCAATTTATTCCGCGGTTCCTATTATGAACGCTCTCGGAATTAGCTTTTGCTGCGAAACATCCGTAGCTTCGACGTGATGAACAATACCAGATGTTGTGAAGCATCACTTTTAATTAAGGCTCTCCAGGAATAAGATATTATAATTAGCTGCGAAGCTAACGGCCGTGCGGAAACAAAGTCACGATTCCGAAGCAATTTCTCTTTGATTAAAATTTATTGTCCCCGACCTTTTCTTGATGGGAATTCCCGAATGTGTAAATAGAAAAAAGGCGGCCTCTCTTTCCAAATAATGGCTTTCATCGACAGCTTTTTAAAGAGACGACTGTGAAAAAATAGCTGTCAGTAATGGACAATAAAGTTTGACAAATCTTTGATATTGCCGGCGTTTTGCCAATTTCCATTTCATAAATTCTCAGAAAGACTATGGAGCACGATCGTTGCTTTTGTTTGGCTAAGGTTAACTTTGACTACGTTGTTATTGAAACCATTAAATTACTATGTACCAATGAAAACACCCCACATCACTGATGTTTGAAAGTCAATTAGACGCACTGCGTAACGCGTCAATTAGTCGCCTGTCAGCTCTTGGGCTCGTATGACTTCCGACATTTTTGAGAAAATCTAGGCGTAACTTTAAAATGCCTGTTTGAGTGTTCAGTTACTTTATAATCATTCACAAAATAGGCTGCATTTCAAAGAAATACACTTTCAAACGAATAAAAGGCAAATAACAAGATTTAACTAGATGAAAAATAAATACGAACAAAATAATTGTCATCCGCCATCTTTATCGTTGCCTAGCAACTAGATTTAATTATTTTAAAAATAAATACGATTAAAATAATTGTCATCTATCATCTTTAGGTATTAATTATCGTTGTCTCGCAACTTTGAAACGACTTTTAGCGCTGCTGTTTGGAATCGTACGTTAAACGCCAAGTTTCTTATTTAAGCATTGCAAGCGCTAGTGATTGGCTCAATGTTAAAACCTGTTAAATACATTTCATGGCACACTCGATGTACGCTGTACGATTCCGATTGCTTTGATTACTGTCATTATCTATATATATTTATAGTAATAATAAAACTGTAACAAGGTCAATTCTGTACATAAAATAATTTTTGAAAAGTTTGATGCAGGGAGGGCTTTGTTATATATATAGAGACCAACAAATTTTTTTGGATTTATTGTCTGTCTGTTCGAAGTTCATGCATAAACCACTGGAAAAAATTTAGATGAAACTTGACATGATCGAAGTTTAAAATCCGAGCATAGGATAGATTTTATCCCAGGAAATGGCTTTGTTCCCACAGGATAACAGTTCTAAATTAGTATGGCAACTCCGAAACCAGTGCACCGATTTAGATGAATTTAGACATGTTTCTAGCTTATGTAAGGACGATGAAATGCATAGCCTTACCAACCGAGCAGATGAATTCTACATCCTCTTACAAGACCCTGGTCTGTCAGCAACCGAGCAGATGAATTCTACATCCTCGTACAAGACCCTGGTCTGTCAGCAAGGAATTTGGGTTAGTATTCTAAGCCACCCCAATTTCGGGTGAATAAAGATAGTAATGCTGCAACATTATTGAGAATTCCTTCCGCAGTTACATTTTTTCGTTCTATCGTAGCTGCTACATACTTGCAGGATTCTTGTCACGTTCCTCTCAGTTATTGAAGATAATTTAGTCTTGCGTGCCCTTGCTTGAATGATAATGTACTTTATTCATATTTATATAAGGTTTTATTTATTGCAAAAAATATATATTTATATTTCATGATTAAAAGCCGGGACTGAATTAGTTTATATCTTTTATGTGCTGGCTTTATAAAGGGATTATGCTTTTGGTATTAATATTACTATTAAAGAATACAAGTTTATTCATTCTTCATCGATCCACTGGAGCAGCGTGGTGGAGTATGCTCTAGGCCTTCTTATGGAGAAAATCGTGCGAAGTAGAGGGTAACTGGTTGTACAGCAATAGCAATAGGTCATGATTGAACGTTGGTAGATCGAATGGGAAACCCTGGGTTCAAACTACACCATAAAATTTTAAAGTTACAAGTTATCCCAAATTAAATCGCTTTGGTGAAGAAAACCAGCATGAGGAAACCTGGACTCTTGAGAGTTAGTTCCCTTTAAAATCCTCAAAAGTGTGTGAAATCTGCAAATCCGCTCTTGGCCGTGGTGGACTTGACACCTCATATTGGGCGATTAGTAGAGTTCGTCCACAGTAGTGGGGCAGTTGTGGGTTGCAAGTATGACTTCTTAATATTCAACGCCCCTTAAAAACCATTTCTGACGAACCAAGTCTAGTCACGGTCACTTTGAAGATAAACATCACATAATTTCTCATTCCACCTACAATTACTTTATTATTATTGTACAATTATTATCCCAGAAGTATCTCCAAGTCATCGTCTTTTATCACCTGTACCGCGTAGGACTGCAATAAGTTGCCCGCGTCGGTATTCCCGTTCGATTACAATTTAAACGTCTTCAAGTCAAGATTGAATAGTCTTCTTCTAAGTTAGTGCGCTTTACCATCGAAAACTTCATCTCCACTTACCATCAGGCAGAACCGTAGCCAAACGCTAACTTATCTAAGGTAAAATAAAGTAATAATTAAATACACCTCCTGTTATTCGAAAATTTCCCATAAGTACTGTTTTTCCTTCGTATGTAACCACTAACAGACAGGTACTACTGACGAATGAATATCAGAATCACTTATAAACTGAATTATCTCTAGTCTACATCGACACTAACGAAATGCGAAAACTATTTTACTAGTCTGTAAAATAATATTAAAATAGGAATTCAAAATTGCACGTCAAAGAAGTGTTATTTTAATCCCGCTCGGTGAAGGTATTAATTTATTCTGCAACTTGGTTAAAACTGAAAACTTCACCGTTAATAATGAATTTGTATGATTATATAAAAACTGAATTCTATCACGCGTGGCCTGACATACACTAGGCCTGTTTTTATGTGACAGTTTTTTTCAAAACAATACCTGGTAATAAACAGGCAATACTGCCAATAAAATCAATAAAATAAAATAATAAAACAGCCAATATGCAGTATACCGTTTTACACAGTAAAACAATATATAAAGCCCAACAAAAACCTTACTAAAACATGAGGTATTACATAATTGACTAGCGTAACTTAATTTGCGCGTGGCCTGACATGCACTAGGCCTGTTTTTATGTGACAGTTTCTTTCAAAAACACCACCTGTTTATTGACAGAATACATTTTTACATAGTAAAAACAATGTATCCATGCCCAACAAAAACGTTACTAAAATATGAAGTATTAGATTAATGTAACTTAAATTCCACTTATGTTTGAAATTTTTGCACACCTTAGTCGGTGAAACTTGGCGATCTTATGAATGTTAAAAATGTGAACGCTTTTTTACCCATGTTTCATGCAAATAAACTAATTGTATTGTATTCTAAATTGTGCGTCCTCTGACATGCACTATGCCTGTCTTTATGCAAGTTTCGATTAAAACAACACCTGTTTATTGGCAGTATGAATCGCTATACAGTGATAGCATTATTTCCGCGCCCAACAAAGACCTGATTTAAACGTGAAGACAGGTGTTGATTAACGCGTCCCATTTTAAAAAACATATTTACGCTCAATGCAATTCGTGTTCTTTGTCAATTTGTGTCTTATTGCCTAAATATAGAGAATATTTTGCCACGCCATCAATAAACTAGAAGATGCCGTAATGTACTTGGATTCGCAACACGTAGTAACGTTTGTTTCGTGGTGGTATCTGGGCAATATTTTATTTTAACTTTAGCATTGTGTTTGGATTTTAGGTGTTGTAAATTTAGGAACGAATTTAAAATATTTTCTGATGAGGGCTTTGACCTTTCTAGTATTTGTGTATAGCGTAAAGACCGTCCTGGACATGGATAAAAAGAAGATTGATGTATCTATAGTAAAAGTTCTGGAACTGGCTTTGATTATTGCAAGTTAACGCTTTGTATTAACATTTATGTACATATTGTACAGATTAAGTAAGCAATTTATTTCGTTCATCTTACTAAATGAAGCACCGGTCTCGTAAAGCCTGGTCTATCATCGTAAAATCAGTATTCTAGGCCACCTAAATTCTGGCTTAACTTTGTAATGAATAATAAATTACGGTTACGTAAGTAATATTCAAAATTCTTATTTCAATATTGATAAATGCGTCTATAAGTAAAGTGAACCTTACTGCTTGTAAATTAAGTCCATTCTATGCATTTCCTTTAAGCAAATTAAGCTGATATCGAGTTGGAGATAATTAAGCTGAGTTCTCACAATTAGAAAGATGCTAATCCGCCGTTCTTCGGTAAAACCACAATCTACATATTCAACATCGTTTAGGCGCCGTTCAATCCGCCATCTTGATATTGTTGCTACGGCTTACTTTAGCAAAATTGTGTAATAGAATGAGTTTATTTTTGTTTCTTTACATAATGCTTTTACCAATTAGCTCTATACTAATATTATAAAGTTGAAGAGTTTGTGTTTGCTTGAACACGCTAATTTCGGGAAGTACTGGTCCGATTTGAAAAATTATTTTAATGTTTAATAGCCCATTTATCCAGAAAGGCTATAGGCTATTTAATTATGGCAGGCCAGTTGGTCTAGTGGTTAATAAACCTGACTGCTACACCGAAGGTCGTGGGTTCGATTTCCACCCAGGTCAAACTTTTCTGTGATGAGCAGGACTGTTTGTGCTGTGTGTCTGGGTGTAAATATCTACATATATAAGTATGTATTTAAGAATACATACATATGTATGTTTATCAGTTCTCGATCACCACAGTACAAGCTAACTCTTAATTTGGGGTCAGATGGCCGTGTGTGAGTTGTCCAAAGAAATTTATTTATTTTATTATTTATTAGACTAATACCAATAGGAGCGGAGCACCAATGAAGAATGTTTCAAAATTGGGGTATATTTTTTCTTTTGAGAGCTGCCGTTGCGTGCAATGCGTAATCAGTTTAAGTTTCGCAAAAATCATGTATGACAGCAGCGATGTCGTGGGTTAATAAAGTGCTGTCTCCAAAAACACAATAATTTAAGAAAATCTGTTCCCTATTTCCAAAACGCTCGTCGTTCTTTAGAATGTTCCAAGTTTCTTAAATACGATGAGGATAAAGACCTGAGAACTCCGCACATTGAAGATATTTCACAGTACTTGGGGGAGTAACCTAATTGTATATTTTTATCATTCATTCCGTATTCACTAAAGATAAATATTCAAAAGCAGGTAGCGTGCTTCGCGCCATCTTATGATCGCGATAAGGCTCGGTTACACGCAGCTGCGGAGACAACATCATTTGCAGAGCAGTGATTTTGGGCACGGAAAATACAATACAGATTTTGATAGTAATCCGGTTATTCTAGTGGTTAGTGAACCTGATTGCTTCACCGAAGGTCGAGGGTTCGATTCCCACGCAGGTGAAACTATTCTGTGATGTGCAGGAATGTTAGTTCTGCGTGTCTGTGTGAAAATATCTATATAAGTATGTAATTAAAATATATATGTATGTTTATCAGTTGTCTGATCAGCATTGTACAAGCTAATGCTTAGTTTGGGGTCAGATGACCGTGTTTGAATTGTCCAAAGATATTCGTATTTATTAAAATGTTAATCTAACCTGTTTCTAATCTAACCTATTATTTTTGAATAATTTTATATAACCTCGGTTAACAGTAATATATCATTTAAATTGCTAAGCTTTAGTTCTGTCTAACCAAGTAAAACGTTCCTTCTAATATGTTCTGATTTTCCAAGGAAAATTGGATTTTAAAGAGGGAATATAGTAGTAATTAAGGATAAGTTTATTACAGGTCTTCTACCGTCCAGGTTAATCCAGACTGTACGTAATTACGTAAGTAAGTAGTTGGAATGTCATATATTTCCCCTTGTCTAGAGAGCTAATTCTGAACATAGTATCAGGTCATGCTTATGTCGTCAGGATGGAAGGTTTCAGCACCGTAGTGTTAGGGTAATGTGTCTGATTAAGCGTGCAAGATTTGACTTGAATAAACGAGTACACTGCAGGTTAAATAAAAGCTGGTTAGTATTATAATCCGAAAAAATGTAAGAAAAGAAGAAAATGGCGACATAATTTTCTTATCTACCTATTTACTTAATTTAATTTTACCGTTGGTAGCATTCTGTCGTTTTCCGGCGTCTTTTTCAGTCGAACATGATGTTATCACCAAAACAGAGCACGTTTTATGAGACCTCCGTTTTAATTCTGTCTTAATGTTTAACGTGAAAACGTTACGGAAATTATATCGTTAAGTCGGTTTTCGGGATTTAATTATAGATATAGAAAATCTAATATGAACCCAAACATGGTTCAGTTAGTGTAATAATTATTTCACTGTTAATGTCAAACCTTATCCTTAATGCGAAAGTAACACTGTAGCTCTGTCTATCGGACGCTTTCATTCTAAAATGACTGGACTGATTTTGATGAAACTTGGTACAGAGAGACTAACAGTTTTTGTACTTTGTATAATGGAAAAGACAAGAGAAAAATACGGAAGGAACGGAAGGTAACCTAAGAAGAGTTTTCAAGAATTTATTCTAGTACTTAATATGATATAAACCATTGGTAAATTACAGCTTTCTAGCATTAAGGGGCAGACAAAGATCGTACGGACGGACGGACATTGGGACACTACGACCATGAAGGACTGTGAAGAAAATTAAAGAAACTCTCATTTTGTAAAAAAATGTTTTCTAAGGGAATATAATTAAAAAACAAAAATCCCGCGTCCAATAACCACTAAATAATTGATATGCTTCTGTGGCAATTATATATAAAACGGTCTTCTTAAAATGTTTCATTTGATACTAAAATTGTTAAATTAAGAAAAAATCAAACCTTCCTTCCAATCCCCCTTATTTTCATTCGCCGGCGCCATTTTGAATAATTATACATAGTCTATGCTACTACCACAATTCTGCCAAATATGATGACACCTCTTATACAGAATCCGTCCAGCAGTTTGAGTGGTAGGGCCAGCCAAAGAAATGGACATACATATAGACACAAAAAAATGCCTTATTTTCAAAACGAAACGAATTCTCATTTTAAATCTATCACAGATCCTAAAATTATAATTCGTGCATGTTAAATTGAAAATTTTATAATAGGTCCTATTTGTTACGCTCTCTGTTTAATCGAAGCGCGCTTTATAAGCGGTTGTAGTGTCGTAGAAATTGTTAGTAATTAGTTGGAATGGTATTCTAGCACCAATGTATTGAATGTAACAAGTAAAAAGTTATATGAACATTATTTGTCTCTGTGTTGTGTAATTCATAGCTATTCTGTCGATTTGTCTACTTAATCGTATTTGTACTGACCCGCTAATCACGCCAGTCAGGGTATTAAGAAGAATTTATATTATAGAATTAGTTTTTACCAAATAAATCGTACTGGGAAATTAACCCAATCTATATCAAAAGTCGCCATTTTTAACCGACTTCAAAAAAAGGGGGGGGGGCCTATTAGTACTTTTTTATATTTTATCTAACAACTTTTCACTGAGAGGACCGATTTTGATAATTTTATAATAAGATAATGTTCGAAAGCTAGTAAAAGTTACTTCATTTAATTTAATTTTGTGCTACATCAGAGGAGTTTTCTTAAGTTAGTCTTAATAAAGCGTATGTCACCTATTGACTACGAACATTGACAATGGTCTTTGCGTTTCATTACTTGTCAAAGTAATTTGAAGTTGTTTTTACAAGCTTTTATACAAGCAGTGTATGTTTGTATTTTAGTATGTTAGTATCTTTGATTGTTACGGGTCAAATATAGCAAGTTTAATTAGACCCACTTCCTCTTATATTAAGGAGCTGAAGTTTTGAGTAAGCCTTCCGTTCTGATGACAAAGTGTTTTTATGAAAAGTATGATACTACGTTAAGGATTTGCTTCAGATAAGGAAACTCCGTAACGGTTAACAGCACGGTTATGAAAATTTAAGTGTTTTTTGGTATTAGGGATCTTTAATTAAAGCTTCTGTGTTTAAACACTTTTAACAAACTTTGTTTTAAATGGACTATCATACAGCAAAATGCGTTCCAGAAGGAAAAAATCTACACCTAATCTTTCCATTCAGCAAAGTTACTATTCTTCCAGCGTCTCTGATAAGAAGGACCGTTAATCGTGCTCACCCTTTCGCGGTGCCATTAATCGATAAAACACGTGTATTCAGCAAGAAATCGCGGACGTGCAAATTCTAGTTCCATAATATCGTGCCTCGGCCTTTCTTCTGTTACGTCAGCAGATACGTTACCCCCCACCCCCTCCATTCTCCCCATTTCCTGAATCCCTTAAAATAATAAGGAATAGTTTCTGCGTCTTTGCATTATTCATGAAGTAAAATTTTTGCATGATATTCTGTTGCCGAGTACTCTGTGTGATGAATTTTCAAGTGAAATTTGAACTTAAACAGATTTTGAAATTGTGGATGAATAAATTCGTTTTAAGTTCTCTTCTTAGTCTTCTCTTTAGATCTCAGATTAAAACGATGCAGTCTGAATAATAGTAGAAACAATGGAGAGACGTTAAGTATTTATAGAGGATATGCTCTTAATTGACATGTTCTCTCTGTTTATCAGTTTGTTTCCCACTCTTTTATAAACAGGTTATGCAATTAATATTATATAGACTTAGGTAATATTAAGTGTATTTTTAGAAGCTTTTATTTAACTTGCAGTGTATATTTGTATATTAGTATGTTTATATATTTGTTTGTTTCGGCTCAAATCTTGCAGGCTTAATTAGAGCCACTTTCTCTTACGCTACAGAACTGGAATTGTGCATGCTGTTCCACTCCGATGACAATGCATTTTTATGACAAGCATGACCTGATACGACATCCAGGATTGGCTCCAGACAACAGTACTCCTCCACGGTTAACAATACGGTGGAATTTTGTGTGTTTCTATGTGTTATGGATTTATAATTAAATCATGTGTTTTTAAATATTTTTAATAAACCATGTGTTTCGATCTATTTGTTACATGGTACTTACGCCCATGTGGTTCTTGCATAATTCCCACCCTCTACACGATGTTGCGCAAGACAATGAATGGTTCTGGGAAGACCACCTGGCACCATCGCGGAAGTAGGCGGTTGCCCCAGCTGTTGAATATCCTACTCAATCGTGTTGAAGTTGAGATTAGTTATCGGGATATAAAAAAGTTAGGAATAATATCGTCATGGACACTAAATATTTTAATACAATCGGGTACTCACGATCTGTTTATTATTATAATCATATTTTGACCCAGTCGCATGGGTCATAGTCACAGCAAAACTAGGCCATGCCATGCCGCATTAAAATGTTTTAAAAGTTTGAGTTTAAGAAGTAATCTTATACTTCTGATTTAATTAAAAATCTTCTTTAAAATAAATATTTTTTAAAACTACTTAACTTCCAACCCCGTAGTTTACTTATAGTACATATAAAAATGAATGTTTGCTCGTTTGTGGCTTTTTTTGTCTTCTATAGCCTCTGAAATGGACGGATAAAAGCCTTGATGTGTCCAGAATATTTGTCCAAAATTCTTTAAAAAAGGTTTTTGTACCAAAACGACATGAATTTGGTTGAGATTGAGACATCCAGTTGAGAAGTTGATGAGTTGATGCGTAGCAACGAATCAAGTGCGATTCCTCGTACATCATATGTATTTACCGTCGAACTCCGGTTCGAGAGGCAGGTTTATAATATCGAGTTACACAGCAATTAGTACAATAAAGATAGGCGTATAGATTTACATCTTGTTCGATAGGTTTTATTGGATTTCTTTTGTCCGGAACATACGAGTACTGATATTTGCGACGCAAAAAGTAGAATTTCAAGAACTCGACAATATCTTTGAGCTACACATAACAAACAATCTCTAATTGATGATTAAACGAACTTATCTGTAAGTGAAGTTCTATCTTAATTATATGAAGTGTTTCGTTCAAAGAGATTAGTGTTTGTAATGTAATAAATACATTCCTTGAGAGAAAAACATTTCAAAATTCAACATTAGTTTTAGATAGATTAATGATTGAATGCATTGCTTAATATATTTTTATTTGTAAGCTATTGTACCTACAAAATGGTTTTAAGCATTCTAGAATAAATGTTTCTTCTTCTTATTCTTCTTCTTTTATTACTATAGAGTCATGAATAGTCATCTGAAAATGTTACACAAAAAGGAGATTAAAAAGCCGATTTAAAATCACATGAATAACAGCTTTTGAAAGTTGGTCTTCAGAACGGGAGCTCCTAGGTTCAAACCCTGCGCGCATCTTTAATTTTCAAAGTAATGTGCGGAACCCTTGCTTCAGCGAAGGAAAACATCGTGAGGTATCTGTACTGTTGAGAATTCTCCACGTAGTTCTCGAAGTTGTGTAAAGTATCACTGTAGTGTGGCCAGTGTGGTAGAAGAAGGTCTATGTCCCAAATATTATGAGGCCTCCCCTCACTACGAGTCCAACAGTGGGATAGGACGTGTTACAATTACGCCGAAGATGAATAAACGTTAAATAAAAATTTATAAAAGAAAATGAGAACCAAAAATAGCTATTCTGAAATATCTGCAAAATTTATTCAAAATAATTAAAACATCCCAAAAAATAAATCAACAAACGAAATAAAACCGCTCAACATCAGCAAGAGCGTGGAGTTCGGGAACACCGTCAGCGTTACGATTTAATCAAATCAAGAAACTTTGATCAGGAACATAATCACGATAGGCAATCCGTATCAGGATTTGTTTACGATGCCTCCCACACTGACGGAAATTACTACACACTAATCTAATTATCTCAGCAAATAATAATAAGGTATTTGACGAGAAAAACAAAAGTGTTATTACTAATTTGTAGGTAGGTTTTTTTGAGTCGCTATTAAGCCCCAGAATTGGTATTTTGAGACTATGTAAGTAAGCCAATAAAGAAGAAAAAAGATCACATTATATATACAACAGAAAACAATAAGGGCTTAACTGTTATGAGTTAAGGCGTAACTCTTATGAGTTTCTCTAAAGAGTTACGCCCTTATTGCTTTAAGTCTTCGATATGTATCTTATTACTTAAGGTTTTCCGATATGAGATTGTGATGTAAGCAACAGGAAATATCGCATTTCACATATACGATTGAGCCTATCTTATACTTCTACTAGAAATTGCCTTCACTTCGATTCTGAAGAAGAGTAATCCTGTGTTTTCAGAGTCTCCATACTAATTTTAACTTATTATCCCATGGAAAAAAAGCAGTTTTCTGGGATAAACAGTATCCTATAAACATTATACTTACACAAGCTACAAGCACGCTAAATTTCATATAAGTTGGTTCTGTGGTTTTGGAGTTCCCATGCAAATTTTAACCTATTATCCTGCGGGACCTAAGCCATTTTCTGGGATAAAACCTATCCTATAACTATTCTCGGCTTTATAACTTTTACTATGCCAAGTTTTATCTAAATCTGTAATATGGTTTTATGCGTGAAGCTCGCACAGATACACAGACAATAACTCCAAAAAATATTTTTAGTGGTCTCTTTACCGATAACAAAGTCTCCCGGCATCAAAATAAAGAAATATATATTTAATGTATAGAATTGACCCCGTTACAGTTTTATTATTAGTACAGATATAGAGTTGACGAAATATTAACTCTGGCAACATACATATGTACATTAGTTGTGCTCATATTGTGAGCATATTAGGTTACACATTATCTAACCCATTTTAAAGCTAAATACTGAGTTCTGAATATCAAAAAAATAAAGTCTTAACAGGATACCACTATTGACTAGTCGTACCACTATTGACGTTCAAAAATTTAAAAAAGAGCTGCAACGTTTCCTAAATGAAAAATGTTATTATACTATAAATGAGTACCTA
>DWJZ01006028.1:0-13418 GCA_018249125.1 Asbolis capucinus
GAATATCATAATAAATTTAATTTATAATAGAATTTGATAACTAATATGACTAGATTCGTGAAATTACTCATCAAGTGTAAGTACGTTGTGTATTAAATTATTTTTAGTTTTTTAGAATATATAATAAAAATCATGCTTTGATTTTTGATTGTTTTTTTTGAGTTTCGAAGTGATATTCTATTTAAACATAAGAATACATGCAAGACTTAGACTGACACATTATTTTTGAATTTAAAATGTATGCACTATTTGTATAAACGACAAACAGTCCGCACTCAACCCTACACATAAAAGGCCTTAAACAGTACGCTGTAAGATATATTTTCGTTGCTGAGGGCATGACAAAGTTTGTGAGATATCTATGATTATGACGCGTTCACTAATATGTAGTTTTGGCACTCACGCGTTTGCGTTCCATCTATACTTCTTTGGACTCCACACTTTTAGAGACTCTTTACTTTTAAAGACTCAATTCTCGTAATGACTCAATACGGATTCGATGGCTTACTGGAATCTAGATGCCAATACGTTTTAACTAATATTTAGTCTTAAAACCTGTTGGCGTAAATACGCCCCACCTCTAAAGTCTACATAAGAATATAAAGAAAATTATAGCTGAGTTAATTTGCATTAGGTTAATTTTAGTAGAATTGTTGTTGATGTACTTTTCAAAATATATTTTTTAAATTAGTTACATTTTTCAATGCAAAAATGAATATCCCTTTTATCAGATGTAAAAATTTGTTTGATATGACTTTGGACATTAATTGCAGGACGGCCAATATCAATGCTGTCATTAACTGTCAAAGTCAATTGAAACAATTTGAGAATTACTGTGTTCTGTAAACATCTTTACAATATTGT
This sequence comes from Asbolis capucinus, assembly GCA_018249125.1. Classification (NCBI taxonomy): domain Eukaryota; kingdom Metazoa; phylum Arthropoda; class Insecta; order Lepidoptera; family Hesperiidae; genus Asbolis; species Asbolis capucinus. The sequence goes on from DWJZ01006028.1 coordinate 865, forward strand.
AATTAAATTAGTAAAAACAATGTCATTGTTTTTCTCATGAGGTATACAGAAGATTGTGATATAAATTAAGTAACGACCAACCATGGCAAAGCTGGAAAAAAGTTCTAAATCGGGATTTGTTATAAAACTTTCATGCGAGACAGTGCAGAAACTGTCTGAAGAGGATGAAAAATCAAAAAATGTTGAACCGTATCTAAATGTACAGCAGATAGAAGGTACAATTTTAGAAAAATCTAATATCGACCAAGCAAGCAAATATCGAGAAAGCAAGAATGATTTGGAGGTTAGTATCCATGAGAAAACGAATTCCAAACATTTGGAAACTGACAAAAAAGGTACCATAAAGAATACTGACACAAAAAAAGGTTCCGAAGAGTCCTCCTGGGGTGATTACGCACCCTACATTACTTATGAAGGTGAAGATGCTTTTTACACTGATCCTACAACACAACAAAAGTTTGTATGGAACCACAAGACTAATTCATGGGATCCGAAAGAAGGCGCTGATGTTCCTGGACGGGTCTATAGTTATGAGGATGATGCACATACTTATACAGAAGCAGATGGATCAAAGTTCTTCTGGGATGCTGAGAAAAAAGCTTGGTTACCAAAAGTAGATGATAACTTTTTAGCTTACTACCAGATGTCATACGGATTTGTTGATAACACTTCAAAGGAAGATAAGCTAGAAGAAAAGGAAAAAAAGAAAGAAGAGAAGAAGTTAGAAGCTGGGGTTAAAAGAAAAAATGAACCTCAGTGGTTTGATCAGTCTGATGATAAAAATACTAAGGTTTACGTTTCAAACTTACCACTAGATATGACAGAAGAGGAGTTTGTTGATTTAATGCAGAAATGTGGTCTTGTTGAAAGAGATGTGTCAACTCAAAAAATGAAAGTCAAACTGTACATGGATAAAGAGCACAACTGTTTCAAAGGAGATGCTTTATGTACTTATATCAAAATAGAATCTGTAGAGTTAGCACTTAACTTGTTAGACGGAAGCGACTACAAGGGAAACAAAATAAAAGTTGAAAGAGCACACTTTCAATTGAAAGGCAAGTATAATCCAGCATTGAAACCCAAAAAGAAAAAGAAAAAAGAATTGGAAAAGATTAAAAAAATGCAGCAAAAACTATTTGATTGGAGACCTGAGAAGTTTATTGGTGAGAGGTCCAAACATGAAAGGATTGTTATTGTGAAAAATCTGTTCCATCCTACTGACTTTGATAAAGAAGTGCAGTTAATTCTAGACTACCAGCAGGACCTGAGAGAAGAATGTTCTAAATGTGGAGATGTAAGGAAAGTTGTCATATATGACAGGCATCCAGAAGGAGTGGCACAGATTACAATGAAGGAACCAGAACAAGCAGATGCAGTGATTGCTCTCATTAATGGCAGATGGTTTGGAAAAAGGCAAATAACAGCAGAGATATGGGATGGAAGGACAAAGTATAGAATCGCTGAAACAGATGCTGATATATCTAAGAGGATTGATAAATGGGATAAATTTCTAGAAACTGGAGAGAGTAACGAAAACCAAACTGCAGCTTCTGGTTCAGCTGTTGATGGTTTGAAGTCTGACAGTGGAATGGATAGAAAGAACACTCTCAGCGAGGAGAAACCTAAGGATGCAGATACAGAACAGAAGTTCGTGAAATCTGACACAGTTGATCACAAATTGTCAGATTACTGTAATCAATAAATATATGATATGTAATTATTATTTTGTTCTTTATTAAACATCCCTGACAAACTGGTGTGGTGGTTCCTTATAACTTGTGATAATCAAAAATATTTGAAAGTCTCTAGATGATGTCACCTATTTTTCTAATTTTAATCATATGCTCCAGTAATTCCACGCCTATCTGTTGATTTAAACATTTCTTTTGATATATTTAACTATGAAGATCATTATTAAAACTGCCGACATTATTTAGTTATTTCCTAAATTTAATTATTGTACAATAAGATCTATGTTCTATGGTAGCGTCTCGCTCTATCACAAACGAGACATTAACTAACCATAGACTATTAGCCGTCATGTCGTCGTATCTGACATCTGACTTTTTATATTGCATACAAGAATATCTAATTTGATTCGACAGTTCATAATTAAAACATACACCTTATACAGTAAAAAGATTGTCTGTCCAATGTGTGGTGATCCAAGTATGTAACCGGGTGCCGAGGGAGTCTGTTATGGCGCGGCGTGATCACATGCGCTCAGCTGAGGTGTCAACGGCGATATTAATGGGGCTTCACTGGCGGTCTCGATGAATAATAACAGGATATGATAACATGGCCGTTCAACCTGACTCTGGCGGGAAAGACGACGTGAAGACTCAGTTCGTGACGCGAGAAGGCACGTACAGACTGATGGCACTGTCGGAGTACTCGCGGCCGAACCGCGTAGGGTACACGAGCGGCTCGGGCTCGACGCATGTGCGCGTGTCGCTGGTGTCCCTGCCGCCCGGGCCCGCGGATGAGGCGCCCGGCTCGGACGGCCAAGGCTCCGATGACCGGATATGCTTCAACCATGGCAAGGAGCTCTATGTTTACGTGTACAGAGGTGTCAAGAAGGTATTTATAGAATGTTGATAGCATTTATACATGCAGTATAACATTTGTTGATAAACTATTGGATTTTACTGTTTTATGACTGAAACATTAACAGTTAGTACATGTTCAATAATTTTGTGTCAGTTTAATGTCCAGTAATTTGTCAAATAGATTCATAAAAAATAATAAAGTATTTGCTTAATACTGTGAAGGTTGTTAATAAAACCATTAATGTTGACAATGAGATATTAATAATTTAATTTTTGCTTTATTATTTAAATTCTACATTATTAATCATTAATTGAAAGTTTACATTCTCATTGTTGGCAACAGCGTTTGGAGTCTTAATTTGGTCATTCTGTGGGTGGTTCAACAAACATATAGGACCTTAGTTAGATATTATGCAATAGTACAGTTTGTGTGTACCAAATTTGACTAAGGCTTACTCTGTTTTAATTTTATGCGTAAAAATTTCTGAAACCTGATTCCAAGATTAGTATATGTAGACAATGGAAAGAAACACATGCAACGTTTTATTAGTAAGATTTATCCATCAGTCATTGTTCTTGTATGTTAGTAATATCATCGTAACTACTGATGTACGTGTTGCAAAACATTTAGTATAGAAAATTAGAATTCACTAAAGTATACTTAATTTATATTTTTCCTTTCATGGTATATATGTTTTGTAATTATATATGAAAGCAATATTGCTTAGCATAAGTTTCGTATTTACGTTAAGCGTGTCCACTATTCATCCAATTATTATGGATATCATAGACAATGTGCAATATCTTGCTGTGATAATGATCCATGCAGATGCAAAGTATAACAATAAACAAATAGTGAGTACCCATTTACATTTAGAATGTTTAGTATTTGGTGCAATATAACTTTAATTAACACGTTTATACTTGAGTATACTCTAGTACCATCACTATACATGTCTTGATATAGTATAGATATTTCACAACTAGTTTCAGAATTTTAGGAAGCAAGTTCTTTAAAATAGTTAATTTATTTTTTGTGTATGCAGAAGACAGCAACAAATATGGCATTCCATCAATTAAATAGACCTCTGTTTAGGGACTATATTTTCCTAGTATTTACAGTTTTTTTCAACTTTGGCTGAGCAAATTTATGAGCTGATCACTTGAATCTAGTAAAAAATTATAAGCAATAATCAGTCCTATCAAGAGAGTATATGATATGTGTTGTTTTTCAATCATAAGTCATCCTCCTCCGCTCTTTGTGAACCTTGTAGACTTGAAGTAACCTTGCCTTTTGTCAAATCATATCAAAAAAGATATATAGTATACATAGGAAAATGTAATATTTAGAATGTACCACCATTTCACAGAGATGCCGTAATAAACTGAAGAAGCAAATTCCTACCTACGTGTTCACCGTTGGTGTAACATAAATTTTTACTATGCATAAACGGTAAAGTGCAAGATATTTTTTTTCTATTTGGATGTTTATGAACACATACAGAAAGAAAGAGTGTTACAGTACAGGTAGATATCTATATGATAGATATAGAATACTATAGATAGAATACTATGCATAAATTTACTGTAACTCTATACATGTTTCATAGTTTAAATGGTCATAAGACCACTAGTAATTCAGCTTATATTAAAATTTTTCAGGCGGCAGACCTCACAAAGCCAGTTGACAAGAAAATGTACAAGGGGACAAATCCAACATGCCATGATTTCAATACAGTCACAATGACTTCAGAGAGTGTCTCCTTGATTGTTGGCTTCTCTACAGGCCAGATACAACTCATAGACCCTATTAAGAAGGAACTAAGTAAACTTTACAATGAGGAGGTGAGTTTTTAATGATTTTGCTGATATAAAACATAAATTATATTGAGAACTGCAAGAAACAACAGAGATTTTTTTTATCTGCTAGCATTAGCATTAAATGCTTGTGCAGAATACCAAACATTACCTCATTTGAAGGTATATTTTGGCAAGAACACAAACAGAAAAGGGATTCGTCTAGTGACAGGGATGTGGTAGTAGAAGGTAAAGTAGCTGATGTGTTATTCTAGACTATACTTTATCTCTGTGCCAAATGTCATGCAGATTGGTGTAGTTGTTTTTGCACGAAGGAGAGATCCATCCATCCTCATAAACTATTGCATTTGTACCACCATTGCACCAGTACCAGTCTTTCTATCCTTTTCACTCAATATATTTTGAGTGGATGGTATCATATTTTACTAATTATATTACCTTAGGAAATTCAGTCAAGTGTGTACCTGATAAAGATAGATACTTATTTATATTTAGGGAGTTAGACGGCAGTTGTTACACCATGTCAAAGGCCTCCCAAAGGCAAATACACACCCAAAACATAGCCTGACCACTGACCTCTACAACAATCTTTAGTGGAGCAGAATGGTGCAATATGCTCTAGGCTAATTCACTGATGAGGAGAAGACTCATACTCAGTACTGGAATATTAAAGTAGGTTTCAAAAAGTCGAAATATCTACATTCTTTTAATCAAGGAAGTGAATCAGTGTGTGCCTGATTTTATTATTTACGTTTGTATGCATTTTCAATACTGAGCTGAAGTGCGTTTTATCTTTCCATATAACCCATTTTATCAGTTGTATCGAAATCAAATTACGTGATGATAACAAAGTAATACCTATCTTTTTCGATTCTTCATGGAACATCCTATGTAATAGTGATGTAACGATTGTCTTTTTTGAATGTCCGCGAATGTGAATTCTAATATCTGATACGAGTATTCGCGAAACTTTAGTTTGTTATAAAATATAAATATTTCGTTTTTTAAATATTGGTGCCAATCGCCTACGGCTTGGCGGCAGTCTCGTTCGTGCTAGGTGTACCGTTTGCATATTTTTACCGATTTGCTTCGTACTCATTCGACCGAAATCACTATCGATTAAGAGACAACCGACTATTGAAAATCGCCCCAAGTTGAATTAGATAACATGCGGTGGCGTAACTGTAGCGTGGCAAGACTGGCAAATTACGGTCCTCTTGGTCTCGGTTTATAGGGACTCCCATCCGAGGGGCTGCGAATTCAGAAGTGACCTAACATTTTTAACAAAATTCAGTTAAAAATATTTTTTTTATGAGTACTTCAAATCAATTGAAAATATAATCGAAGGCTATATACACATCATGTATTGTTAACATTAAACCATTATTTTATTATAAACTACTGATTGAATATTGATATCCTTTTGAAAATTAAATTTGTAACTAAAAACGACACAATATTATTGTTGCGGTTTCAGTGATTTATTAAAATTAAATGACTTTGCTACGGGCCTCATATTGTGTAGTTACGCCACTGATAATAAGAAATGTTTATTTATTTACATAATTGATATTTGCAAAATATTCGCACAAATTTTGCGATTGGGACAGCAAATATGAAAAAAGATGCGAATATTCTCTCTAATGCGAATACAAATATTAGTGACATCACTACTATATAATACTCATTGGTGTATACAATCATGACTGCCGTGAGGGTATACCGACGATAACAAACAACCCAATAGACGTTTCATCTAACTTATTCTACTACCTAAAATTCAGTCAAATCGCGGTAGTAAGAGAGGCAGGGGAGTTTAAAGTCATGTATCTATACCATTGATGGGTTATGGTACTCCAGAAACAGTTCACCTAAGATTTGGGGTCATATAGGATATGTAGTTGATGGAATATACTGAGTATGCATGCATAGTAGAAGGTACATAAGAGTATTCTAATTTATCCGTATAAGTATCTCGTTTTATTCTGGTCGAGTAAGAACTATTTGAGTTGGAAATGGCTGTATTGTAGAATAATGATTAGGAATCTTCATCGCAATAAGCGAGTCTCCATCTTGGGTAGTCGGTGATATCTTAAGAAATTTAGAATAGATAATTTAGAAAAGTAATATTGGACGAACACTGTCACAAAAGTGCAACACCAACGTGCACGGCTCCGTTATACTCTCGGAGGACAAAGAAGCATGGAGGAGAATGGTAGCCGTGACCGCATCCATCAGTTATGAAGAAATGACTACAAAGAAATATTCGAGTAACATTTTGTTGAATGTCGTGTGATCTCCATTCCAGAGGCTGATAGACAAGACGCGTGTGACGTGCATCAAGTGGGTGCCGGGCTCGAGCAACCTGTTCGTGGCGGCGCACGCGTCCGGCCAGCTGTACGTGTACAACGAGGAGCTCTCGTGCGGCTCCACCGCGCCGCACTACCAGCTCTTCAAGCAGGGGGACGGCTACTCCATACACACCTGCCGGACCAAGTCCACCAGGAACCCGCTTTATAGGTTCGTATAATTCCTTTGTATAACAGTTTTTTAAATGTGACGGCGTAATCAAAATCAACGCAAATTGATTGGTTCAAATAAAATATAAGAAAAAGTAATGTTTCTAACTTTAATAGAAGGCCACGCCTAAAGTATTGAACCGTAATCAGTTTTATGTAAGAAGCTTTAGTACAGTAACTCGTTGTATGTAACAGGTGGGTGGTTGGCGCGGAAGGCAGCTGCATCAACGAGTTCGCTTTCTCGCCGTGTGGCGCAAACTTGGCCGTAGTGGCGCAAGACGGCTTTCTGCGGGTGTTCCACTACGACACCATGGAGCTGATCGGCCGTGCGCGGAGCTACTTCGGCGGCTTCTTGTGCGTGTGCTGGTCGCCCGACGGTAGGTACGTGGTGGTCGGCGGTGAGGACGACCTCGTCACCGTATGGTCGTTTGGCGAGCGGCGGGTGGTCGCCCGCGGCCAAGGACACCGCTCCTGGGTCTCCGTCGTCGCATTCGATCCCTACGTCGTGAGCTTCGCGGAGGCTGGCGCTGAGCCTGAGGCCGACGAGCTCGCGGATGAGGAGCGCGGCGAGAGCGCGCACTGCTACCGGCTCGGCAGCGTCTCGCAGGACACGCAACTCTGCCTCTGGGACCTCACCGAGGACGTGCTGCGGCCGCCGGTGCGCGCGCGCGCCTCAGCCCACCTCTCGCCGAACGGCCGCGGCGTCGGCAACGGCGTGCCCGGAACGAAGCCGCCGCCGCGCGGACCTAAGACGACCAAGATCGGCCCCAAGCACGTTGAAACGAGCGGCGCCGCTGGCGAGGCCTCTGGTGCGCGCCCGCCTGTCAAGACGAAGACGGCCGTGACCCCCGTGACTATCGGCGGCGGAAAGACCAAGGAGGAGGGCTCTGGATCACTCGGCGCGCACTTATCGCAGCGGCTCGCCGGCTTTTCGTTCGGCGAGCGGCGCTCCGAGCACCGGCGTAACTTCAGCCTTGGCCGCACCGCGGACAAGGCGACGGGCGCGGGCTCGGTGGCGCTGCGGGGCACGGCGACAGGTGCGGGCGCGGGGGAGGCGGCGGACGCGCTGCGGCTGATCGGTACGCCGGCGTGTCCGCGGTTCGACGAGTGCCCGGTGCTGGAGCCGTTGGTGTGCAAGCGGGTGGCGCACGAGCGGCTGACGGCGCTGCTGTTCCGCGCCGAGTGCCTGGTGACGGCGTGCGCGGACGGCTGCGTCAACACGTGGGCGCGGCCGCAGCGTGCGCATGAGCCGCGTCGTCGCGACCGCCTTGACCGCCTCGACCGCATCCACCTCGTCGACTAGTGCATCAGTACAAATGGTGATTCTGTGACGTGATATTTCTTCGTGCTGGAAGTGACCCTTACACGGTGTCGCGGCTCCGTGTCCCGATTGTCTGGTGTTTGCAGTATATGCCCACTTTCAGTGCTCATTCGCCGTGCGGTTGGAACGCTGTTCTCATTCGTCTGGATGTTGACTCGTGGTTATGGTTGTGCGTCGTTTATTAGCGGGAGTATTTTTGAGGTTTAAGAACTTTACTTCGCAGTAAGAATAAATTATTTTCCTAAAATTAGTCAACAGTTTACATTACATAATTGTTATGTGAAAGTAACATCTTGTGCACTTTGCCAGTTCAATTGAATTGCGCCGGCAGCCGCACGTGCGTATGAACACTTGTCCTAAATTATTTTCTGTTTAAGTTGAGCCACATCGTTATAGCCCGTCCTCCTGCAACTCGTTGCTGTAAACCGGCTCCTACTGTTCATCCTTGCCGACAATGAACAATAATTCCCATTTGTGTAATAATTTAGACCGTTTGTAGCTGTGTACTTGTAAATACGAAGTTGTACATAATCAGCCGAGCCCGGACTGGCCGGAGTGTCCACAGTACTCTACAGCCACGGTTACACTGGTGAACTGGTCACATGGGGTTGAATAAAGACTAATTGCAACTATCTTTTTTACACACTTCTTAAAGATTTTATGAACATATATACACATATATATATATTTAGTGTATATGTAAACTTGTCATTGTGAGAGGAAAGAGTTTAGACTGGTAACCTAATGGGAAAAAATATTTAGTTGGGATTCTTTACATGTTAAGTAATTTTTTATAACAAAATAAATTAGATATTATAGCCCATGCTTCCGTGTAGAAAAAATAAATTATAATTAAATACTAGCTCGAACTTCACTAACTCAACCCAAACTACAGACAGACAAAGACTTTAACAATCATTATGATATCTGTAATTTATAAATATCCTCAGTAATAGATTCTCAGAGAATTTTAACTACACTTTTTTGCCGATATACCATAAATGAGATAGCTAGTTATGTCATATATGTACTTTTTTAATGGAATAGAACATGTTGTATGTTCTTCTGATTTTTCCATCCATATGTTTCAGTAGGTAACATTCAAATATTTTATACATATTGTAAACATTTATATATTATATATAAATCGAGTACATTCCTCAATGATTAAGGTTGATTTATTTAGTTTGTTTGTGAAATTTTAGCCATTTGTTTAGTTTAGAATACTCGTAGTACATGATTAATTATACATTACTAAATATAAGTTATTAGGGGCCGTTTAAACATTATGTATGCAATATAGGGCAGGGGGTGTAGATGGTGATTACTATAGTAGTGTTATTTACTTTACACATATGGCAACCCATAACATAAATCAAGAGTGAATACGCTTTTACTGAATTAGTGTGTCTTAACACCTAGACCACATCGCTGTTTACCATCAGGCGGGATTGTGGTCAAGCACAAATTTATTGAATGTAAAAAAAAAACTATGAGTTATGCCCTTATTATTTCCATGGTCGATATTTAGTCTGTATTTCGATTACATTACATTTTTTTTCATGAAGTGCAATGATTTGACTCTACACTGTTTGTTTTGCCACCATTATTGAAATATTATTTAATATACCTGTTTTATTGAACACCCTGTGTTTGGGAAGGCATTGAAGGTTTTTTTTCGTTTTTCATTTACGCCAGTCACATTGTAACACATGGAGGAGGCGCGGTATTTTCTTTAAGTAGTTCCATATAAAAATGTACCTACTTAATTACAAGCCAAAATTAAGTTTTATTACTCTGTATTTTATTAGCTTGGGCATAAAAAAGCTTAGCATAAGTGATTGGCGACATAGTGGGAAGGCGATACTTAGCAGCTATCGAACTTATGGGAACTTCTTTTGATGTTTAAGGATCATATGCATCTCTGGATGGTTATCGGCACCTTGACTCCAGTTTATTATCTAATTTGTCCAAGGTCCGTATTAAACACGAGGTTACACTAAACTTATTTGCATACGTTTACGAACTATCTGTATAAGATGAAGGTAGGGTTGCCAACTTTTTTTACTAGACATAAAGTATTTTTTTGGTGGAAGAAAAAACAGTATTTAAGGATTTTTTTTTTTTGATTTTTTTAAGATATATGTTTAGCGCTACGTGACTAGGTTATCAATTTACTATTACGCTTAAAAGCATCACAGCCTTCGCTACAATAAAAAATAAATTAAAAGAGAATGACATTTTATATGCGGTTTAGTTCTTCTTCCTTTAAAATTATGTTGAAACAGTATTTTTTTCTACTTTTTTTTACCATAAATAAGTTAGCGCTTGACTATGATCCCACCTGTTGGTAAGTGGCAATGAAGTTTTCGATGGTAAAGCGCACTAAGTAGAAGCCTATTCACTCTTAACTTGAAGACATTTACATTTTTAATAGTTAAAAGTTAAATTTAGTGTAAAACGCTATATGCAATCGAGTTTCTAACAGTACCTATAGTTGACAACCCTAGTTGAAGGTGTAACTTAGAGTCATTTGTATAAGGATAATGTGACTCAAAATGACCAAGGTCGTTTACAGGGTAAAACATGAGGCTCAGCCATGGAGTCAGTAGGCCTGTAGCTTAGTTGATGACCTTGCTTGTGCAGTAAAGGGTCTCAGGTTTGAACCTGGGGAATCGATTCCCGGGGAAGCCATTTAAGTGACAGATGAATGTGTTTTCGGATTATGGATGTTATTGAAGAAGAAACGGTTTCCACAACAAAGTAGTTATTGTGACATAACTATCATGGTATCGCGTATCGCTACATATTATATTGATGTCCTCTATAAAACTGGTCCATAATTTTGTCCTATAGTCAGTAATGTCCGCATCGTACGCTATAATATTGGTATTTTCTTCAACCTTGGGTTACATTATCGGAGTTTTCATACAGACCCTTAAAGTTCTTAAATTTTTTTATGTAGCCAAAAGTTTCGGGACCAATTCTCCTAAACAAACAATCTTATCTTTCCTCTTTATAAATAATATTTATTTATTTTTTTATATTATTGAAAAGAATTATAGCCTTCCAGTTTCCTCAGCGATATTAATGAATGAGCGTTTATTATTTTTTGTCCTGACTAATTTAAGTGTTATTGCCCTAATCTGCCTTGCATCTTGCGAGATTTATTTTTGTGAAATAAATCTTAGTTCCCTGTATAAAACCAAGTTCGTTACGCTTGTAATTCTTACAAGTTATGCAAATTAAATCAACTTTGAAATTATCTTGTAACTACGTGCATAATTAGCAGGTAAGGCACGTTAAATAATAAAGTTTTAAGGAGTTTCCGGCTGTTTTAATGAAGTATTTTTTAGACACGGCATGGGAGCATTGCCCTGGGTACAATTGACTGAGTATGTTGGGTATCCAGTCAAGTATTCTCTAAGAAGATTGTATTTATGTACATACATAGATAGATGTACAATTTTACATATCTTACATTAAATTTTGTAGGTAGGTAATTTTTTATTAGCTGTCGCACGAGCTTTGTTCGCAGAAATATCAAATTTCGGGAAGGAAAGTACATAAAGTATCTTGTCATTTTGCCTTCGTGATGTATTTTCAAAAATCGTGAAAACGCATCTCAAAAATTTTATGTAATGTTTGTGTTTACACAAATAGTTAAAATGCATACAAATTTAGTAGTTCGTTGACACAGTTAGGTTTTCTGTTATAAGATTTTATTTAGTTTGCACTACTTGTTTGTATATTAGTATATATATTTGTTACGGGTCAATTCTTGCAAGCTTAATTGGACCTATTTCCTCTTACACTAAGGAGCTGGAATTTTGCATACTGCTTCAGTTCCGATGACAATGCATTTTAATGAAAAGCATGAGCTGGTACTACGTTCAGGACTGGCTTCAAACAAGGGAACTTCTCAACGGTTTACAATATAGTTATCATATTTTATGTGTTACTTTGTATCAGGGATCTGTGATAAAAGTTTGTTTTTAAATATTTTAATAAACTTTGTTTTTTAATTATAGCATTTTTTTTGTTAGTTATTTTTACGAATTTTATATTTTATATATTGAAAAATTTCTTAACGGTGCATGTTTAATAATAATAATGTTTAGTAGGAAAAAAAGAGAGAAAAAAGTTTATTTTACAAAACAAATAGTATACATTTATAGTAAGGCCGTTATATGAGGATATTTACAGCCTTGGCCAAAAGTATTAGGCACCCTATAAATTACTGCAAAATTACATGTTCAGGGAGAAAAATAAGTACTTTTAATTATTAAATTAATTTATTAACATTAAATAATCAATAAAACACTAATATTTCGTTGGCCCACCCTT
>DWJZ01006029.1:0-13418 GCA_018249125.1 Asbolis capucinus
AAACTAATTTATAACTATTTAATCTAAGACTTTAACTATGGACAAGTTATGCAAAAAGAGTTGATATTTTAAGTGCCATATTTTTTGACTGCATTTTGTTCGTGCGTCTAATTCATTGTATCAATACAGATGAAACGTGTCGATCGGATGAGTTCACCTGTGGCAACGGCAAGTGCATACAACAGAGATGGGTTTGCGACGGTGATGATGACTGTGGTGATGGAAGTGACGAAGTGAAATGTCCGACACCGACCTGCCAGCCTCATTCCCACTTCTCTTGTGCGGATGGTCACTGCGTCTCGGCCAGGTGGAGATGCGATGGAGACATCGATTGTCCCGATGGCAGTGATGAAGCCGTAAGTAGATTTTATCGAATTAAAGTCGAAACAAATTTACTGTGTTTATGATAGTAATTTAAAACTTTTTATTACGACGTAACAAATAGTATTGTTTTTGATGTGGAAAAAGGATTAATTAAATACTAACAGAATGTAATAAACATGTACGTAGTATGTCGCACTTCATAGGCTTGTAAAGGCTTGTTGTGGTATTTTTATTAATGGAGTGCCTGAAACAATCAACAGAAAAAGAAGAAAAAAAGAAACGAAATGATGTTATTATGAAACTTGTAAATTACACCAATTTTGTGATTTCTTTCATCTCGTTATCCAAATCAACTTCTTCCTTCATTTTTGCTTGCTTCACTTCCAGAAAGTCGAACCTTTCTTTCTCTCTAATTACCTTTCTGACCGATAACCTGTAGGTCACCCTTCTTGTAGGTGTAACACGTTTCTGGCATCCTTATAGGTAATTGTAAGCTGTTATCATATTAAACTCAGGTGACCTGTATATGGTTTGTACAAGACGAGGTATTTCAAAGTTAACTTGGATACCTTAAATAATTAACTCAAAAGCGGGGTTTAATTGCATAAATACCAGTGGTTTACAACTCCACTCCAAATGAATACTACGACATAACTTGCGCACTGCACCGCCCTATTTGTGCAATAATAATTATAAGGAAAGCTATAGCTAAGAATTAAGTAACGATCGAAGTCCAGTACGATATTAATTACGCTTCGATAGAACTTCAACTCTATGGAAACGGAATAGAGTTGATCTTTGGGAATACGCTTCGACGTCACTTTGATGTCGTTATGGTGCAGTTGAAAGCCGATTGACATATGAATACCAAAAGGGACTGAAACGTCAAATGGCCGGCTGAACGCTTCCATACTTCGGAGCGCAAAATCTCGGTTATTGCAGTTAGATATCAGCCAACAAGTGTTGAGTTGAGTGGCCCTCCACTGAATTGGAGGACCGCAGTTTGCTCAAGAGCTCCTCCGTTATGATCAATACTGAATCGTAACCATGATCATTGCAACGCTAACTGTCCCACTGCTGGGATCGTGTCTTGTCTTACAATGTGAGATATTCCGTAGCCTATCATGCTGGGCACGCGTGCAGATTGATGGCCTTCATACACCTTCAAAAACATTATGGGGAACTCACAGGCGTGCAGGTTTCCTTGCGATAGTGTGATTCTCGAAGTGATAATTAATTCCTAATGTGCACATGACTTAGAAAATGAGACGTACGCACAGGATTGAACCCAACTCGTTCGAAAGTCCAACGTACAAGTCTAGTACTGCTATATAGTTAGCTAGCTTTTTTCTCGTGACTAAGTCCGCGTGGTGCCATCACTCTTCAATCCCAACTCCCAAGTCAACGCCATATCTAGTGCAATGTACTCCTATAGTGCAGTGTTATAATTATATTTTTAATAATGGACAACTTTCATCAGAGGAATTTGAAATGACTTGAAATAGGGATTTAAAGCCATTTCATTGTGCACAAATAGCCTATGTTTTTCCTCGAGCACTATTCTGCTTTAACAATTGTCATCAAAATCGGTTCAGTAGTTTAACCGTAAAAGGTAACAGATAGACAGAGTTACTTTTGCGTTTACAATATTAACAAGGGTGATAAATAGGTCGAAATGTAAGTAAATGGTTACAACATACATAAAGGCTATATAGAGAAAACTTGTCAGTAAGTGTGTGCGTCCGGATTTCATTATAGGAATGAACCGATATCACCGGTAAAGTGGTCGCGTCGAGCAGCTTAAGTACTTATATAGCAAGCTTGTTCGTGCATGAGACGATGTATGGAAGTATACAATATACTAATATTTACTATTAGACCGGTGGCTTAAAAATTAAGCGACCGGGCGCGGTTGGCAGATGTATCACCGCTAGTGGCAATTTTATGAGCGCTTCCGTGCTTCGGAGGGCACGTAAAATCCGTGCCGGTTTTTATCGTTAGATAGCAATTGGTTAATCGGCTTCAGGTGCCATTAAAATTTCTGATAGTTTGGTTGGCCACTATGATCCAATAATTCCATCAGAAGACGCGTAGTGGATGCTCTGGGCCTTCTCGTGGGAAAAAGGTAGTATCTACGATTTACTTATCACTTTACTAGACAATATTGAATACCGTAGAAACACTGAAATTGCAGGGCTGCGCAACAACGCCGAAGATGACGTCACCATGCATCGCAACCGAGTTCGAGTGCCGCGATCGGATGACGTGCGTGCACCGCGCGTGGGTTTGCGATGGCGACCGCGACTGTCCGGACGGCGGCGACGAGGCGCCGGACATATGTCGCGGGAACGTCACGTGTCGCGTCGACCAGTTCCAGTGCAGAGACCACAGTTGCATCCCTGGCGCATTGTACTGCAACGGCGAGAAGGATTGTCCGGATGGCAGCGATGAGCTTAACTGCAGTAAGTGGCATTTAATTTAGTCGTGATTTTAAGGATATACTTATAGCACCCTTAGACCAGACATCCTCACGCACGCACACACGCGCGAACAAACTCAATGCACAGACACACACAGACACACAGAACACACACATCTAAACGTACACCTTCACGCACATGCTCAAACATACGCACAAACATAGTTAACTGCTACCTTACGAAATAGAGCGACAAGGTAAAGTACCAAGCTTAAAATGCACCTCAAGGTCATTACACACACATGCAGAACATGAATTTGTGATAAAAAAAAAAAATGTTATCAAAAATAACTAACGTATTATACCTTGAACATTTGAGGAAAGAAGTTTTTTTTTTAATTAAATACATAGACTATTATTTATTATACTGTACAAAGCCCTGGAAATATAGATAATTTCACCCTGTCTGTTTTCAACTCTCGCCTGCAGAGAAGCAATATTCTAAAGTAAATAGAGATTTTGTTATTATTTAATATAACGTTACAACAAAGGCAACGTCTCCCCGGCAACAATAGACCAAACTGCAATATGTCTCTGAAATTGCATACTCGGTACACGCTTTAATAACACCAAGTTTCGTGACTTCAAACTGTAGATAATAACAACAATGGGTTGGAACGGCCAAACTTTTCCTATTATGTTATCAGAGGCAAGGTAAACATGTTGGCATTATGCATGAAAATCCTTGGCAGGTAGTCTGTGAAAGAATATTAAAAATTTTCGCCCCTTTCACTCGCCGTAGATTTAAGTCCTTCCCGTATGACATACTAAGGGCCGGTCGCGGCTTCGCCCGCGTGGTGTGTTGATAAAAAAGTTCCATGTGTTACTCCAGAACACTATAGTACAGAACAGATAGTTATAATCTATCCCCATGCCAAATTTTCTGCGGATCCGTTGAGTAATTTCAACGTTCACATTTATAAAATATTGGTAGGATATGTTGGTAAGTTGAAGTTGGAGAGTTGCCACATTGTCATAATTATTTGTGCCCTGTTGGTTACACTCTTATCAAAATGGGCGTGGTTATGTCTGATGATGACAGGATTCTCTGTCCTTTCTGAACCTTCTCCTCTTCCAAGACCTCCATTTTGATGGTTCTGGACGCAATGGAAAACCGCGGTTCTTTAAAGCTGTCTCTAGTTAACAGTTTCCGCCTGCGGCTTCGGCAGTCGTATGTTGATTTAAAGTGATGGATTTCTAAGCAAAACTCAAAAGGTCGCATGTCTCCAAAATTCGGAATTCACAGCCCGAAACAACCCAAAAATACGTTTATTGGAAAAAAAGGAAGGTTGGAAATAATACAGAAAGTGGTACATGACCTTAACAAAAATTATCAATTTTATGCTCAATATTTTGAAAACGAATCGCTTAATAGAAATACGGTCTTCCTTGACCCATAATGATTTTAATTTGTAAATTTTTTTGTTCGAACGTATCAGTATTCTAGTATATTTCGTCAATGATAGTACCGACATGGCTTCGCCCCATCGTTGGCCCACTACTGAGCACGGGTCTTTCCTAATACTGAGGAGGTATATAGCATACTCCACCACGTTGCTTCAATGCGGATTGGTGGTCAACCCAAGTGTCGAAGTTTTGTGCTGCCTGAAGGCCTCCGTGGCTTTACGATTGTTATCTAACGACAATAAACGATACCGACGGGTTTACGTGCCCTCCGAAAAGCGTTAATGAATTTTTTGCCACTAGCGGTCACCCATCCTCCTACCAACCGCGCCAGGTGTTACTTAACTTTTTCGATCGTTTCGAAACAAGCCGCAGGGCTATGTACCGTCATAGCAGTATGAAATTGTAATTTTCATCCCGACCGCACTCTAATTTCAGAGTACGTGTGATCGGTAAGTAGGCAATCATGGACTCACTGTATGCAATAACACAAATGTGTGATCTCTTCGAAACCTAACAGGAGCACAGACCAAATCGTGGGATGAGTCAATGAGCTGTGGCCTATTTGATATAGGCCTGTAATAATATTACAAGTACCTAATAAATCCCGGTTACGGTACAACAGAAAAATCGAAAAATGTATAAACTTCTCCTCTTTTTAATTTATTACACTATTTTATTCCAAATTTGGCAGACACCATCATTTAAATACTGACAAACTGCAAAGATTCTACTTGTACCGTTCAAAACATCAACCTAAAAACCACCTAACCTTTTTCTAAATATAGCCGCTGTAGCAATATCTGTTATGATTGCAGACGTAAATATTTTTACAGAAAGACAGAAAAGTCTTAGTTGGTAAAAGGATTCTGTTTCCATTCATCCAAGGTCAAAAGGCAAAGTCGATAATTATTTATTTCATATAGGTATATTCCATACACTTATGAACATATTTTTTTTGGAATCTACAACCGTTTCGGAATAAGAAACAGCAAAAGACACTGGCTCATCATTTTTACAATCGTCGGATTGCTGGCCTCGGATCTTCTCTCTCCAAAAAGCTCTTTCCTACTCAAAACTTACTCTAAACCTCTCTACTGTACAATTACTCCCATACCAAGCGCGTTGACAAGTAATTTTCCACTACGTACACGCGTTACCAGAGGCCGGCGTTACGTTACAAAGCTGAGTAAAATGGATGGTTAGGCACTCAAATAGATACTACCTACTTGTGACAATGGTTATGTAACTCGAATTTCATGTGACGAAGATACACTTGAATAACTTGAATAAGAAATTGTTGTATCGCTGAGAGACAATATAAGTAGGTATGTATAAGTACCTCGCGAAGGATTGAAATAACTTTCTACGTCGGTGTTCCCGCCCACGTATGATGTAGGAGTCGTCAAGGGCAGAGTGAATATGCATTTATTTAATGCGCCCAATATCTTAGACATCATCGCCACTTACCATCAGGTTGGATCGATATTAACAATTACATTATTTTAAATAAAAAACAAAATTAAAATAATTATTTTCACCTTGAGTCATAATTAAGTATTTTATTGGTTATTATTTTTTTATTTTCACAAATTTAACTTAGTTTTGAAAATTTGTTACGGTCTAAGATATAAGTGTGTGATGTGTAATTTGCTGGCTTGTAGTATTTTTAAAACATGTGTCGAGGAAGCTCTTTCGCTGTTTCTTCATTAACGACAATACAGCACTTTTTCGAATTAAAAATGTTGACGTTCATAAGTATATTAATAATAGCATTAACTTTAGCCTTGGCTTACAAGTTTAATCAAGAGGAAAAAAGAGGAATATTACTAATATTATAAATACGAGAGTTTATAAGGATGGATGGATGGTTGTATGTTAATCACTCACGCAAGAACGATTGAACGGATCTGAATGAAATTTGATTATCACAAAGATATGTATAGTACAACACATAGTATATTATGTTACTTTTTGTCGACGTACCTACTCGTACCTCGTAAGCGAAGTTAGTAACATATTTGACGATAATATTTAAAAGTGCAATTGGTTATTCACAACTATACTCACCAAAAACAGAGCTATTCCACCTATTTTCACGTCAAACCTCTTCTTTATGAACTCCCAAAAACCTCAACGATATAACTATTGAATTTTACTTCGTGACATAATACTGTAGTATATTACACTCGTATGTATACTAAGATACGGCTTCCTATCCTTGGGTACGGTCGGCATTTATATGACAGATGAATATTTATTTGTGCTCGGGTGCTAGATGTTTTTGTAAACGGTACTTCGTTGCCCGTGTAAGGGATCTTAAGTCTACAGGGTTTCTGAGCCCCTATTCGGAATATTACGTAGGATTTATATAGGGACAAAAGAATACAGGACTGTGACAGGATTTGATACAAATACAGTGGTTATTAGTAGTAAGGTTATGAAAATATTTTATTTTATTGTTTCTGAGAGGTGAGGTGTCATAGTTCATTACTGAGGAGGTTCTAGAGCTGTGTTTCCGTAGGGCCCACGCAGCATGCAGTTTGATAAGTATCGAAATGACTCGACACGATTTTAACCATTTTGCTCCGGACTATTTAAATGCAAAGCAGGGTCATTTTCATCATTTGTTTTGGATAACAGTTCCATAGTGATTTTCCCTAAAACTTATCATTTAAGTCTCATAAGTGAAGAAATACTATAAAATTTTTTTGATGTTCCAAATTATGTATAGGGGGCATATGCACAAAAAAGGTTGGGAGGCACTGATCTAGAGCTTCTCCACCACGCTGCTTCAATGCAAATTGATAGAGGAAATATCATTTTAATATTTTCGAAAATTATACGAAACCGACACCGTGTCTAATTTCATTCGCGAATTCTTGACTCATAATATTTTTTTATTATAATTACAAAATTTACTTCGCAGCGCGCCCGAAACCAGTCTGCGACAAAAAGACTGAGTTCGACTGCGGAGAAGGCATGTGCATCCCACTCTCCAAAGTGTGCGACAAGAAGCCAGACTGCCCCAACTTCGAAGATGAACCCCGAGATAGATGCGGGGAAGATGAATGCGCTACAAATAATGGAGGATGTACCCAGAAGTGTGTGGACACTCCCGTTGGGTACTACTGCGATTGTGAAAAGGGATACAAGCTCACTGATAACAGGACTTGTGAAGGTTGGTATCCCACTTTTGATTTTTATTATTTTTTGGATAAATGCACGCAATTTTCATACGGCGCTGTATGTACGATACTCATGACTATTTATACATTACTATAATCGTGAGTACCGGGTAGGAACAAATATTATAAATCGCGATAATCGTGAGTACCTTACAGTTCAAAATGTTGACTTTTCATGATGTGAAAAGTATCAAATATTTTAGATGTAGCAGTACACGAGAATTACTTTAGATATAGTTGGTTATATCATACTTAGTTACTTAAAAAATTGTATGTTATTTGCAAAAATCACGTAATATCAGGCCTAAGGTATTAATATATAAAACCGGTATTCAGATTATGAAAGCGTCGACAGCATTAAAGCCTTTCGATTACCGCACCCTAATCACATAATTCACAGCAAAATTAGTAGCTAATAGGTAAATTAGTAGGTATCTTGTATCAGTAAGCCACTTTTGCTTATGCGAAATAGGTAGGCAAGCTTTAATTATAAGAATATGAAACAACGCATAAAATTCCATTACTGTATTGTTAGCCGTTGAGGAGTGCCCTGGTCTTGAGCCAATCCTGAACGTGGTATCGGGTCATGCTTAGAAAAATGCAGTGTCATCGGAACTGAAGCAGTACGCAAAATTTCAGCTTTGTAGTGTAAGAGGAAGTGGGTCTAATTAAAATTGCAAAATTTGACTCGAATACTCAACAAATATACTAACTAATATACACACACACTGCAAGTTAAATAAAAGTTTGTAAAATAGGTTATTGCTTCATCATAGTTATAATGTAATTGATTCGAGTTAACAAATAACAGGCACATAGGAAAGTGATGACTACTAAAGGACAAAATTCATGAGCGCTTCCGTGCTTTAGAGAGCACGTAAGGATCGATCCCGGTTGATGTCATCAGTCTTTAAGACATTTTTGAGGCCTTTGGGTCGCAGAAGACTCTTTTGACACTGGTTGATCACGAACCCCTCCATCCTAATGGAGCTGCATAATATACATATATCTCCTTCATATAATTTTTTTGTCATAAAAAAACGACTTCAAATTACTTCAATAAGTAATACGATGAAAAGGTCATTAGTTAACTTAAAATGGGACCTATTAAGCACCAGCTTTCAATCATAGAAATATTGAAGTCGGTCTACTGCGTAAAAAGATCTAAAGTACCTAACAAAAATGTCTAAAAAACTACAAACGAATGGAAAACCTTCACCGGTTTTGAATTCGATTAAAGGTAAAATCTATACATCCTATCCATGAGAGATGCTGAGCAGAGCATCATTGGGTCTGAAGCACATACAAAGAGTAGGTAGGTATATGATAATACTAAAACAAACCTATTTCAGTCCGTTCGTGTATCGTAGCTACACAGCCTGGATTACTTTAACAAAGCCCGCGTTGAATGTTCGCCAAACCGCAACGGCTCAACGTTTGAGCCGAATACAGCTGATTGCCGATAAAGAGAACTTATGAAGTTAATTTAGAACGCTCAATTTGGGAACCGTTAATTTTAATTGAAAAATTACATCAAGGAATTTTTAAATTTTTGGACGCAACATATTTTTTTTATTCTATTTGTAAGTCTAGGTATGAAGCAGTGACAGCTTAATTATCTCTGGGTTTCTGGGTTCAGATAATTTTGAAATTTATATGCCTATAAGAATCACTTGCTACGGTGAAGGAAAACATCGTGAGGAAACGTGCTCTCCAGAGAGTTCCTAATAAAGTTTTTATAGGTGTGTAAAGTCAACCAGTACGCACATGGCCAGCGTGGTTGACCTAGTGTGTATAGCCTGGACCCCTATGTCATTGTTAGAGGATACCCGAGCCCAATAGAGGAACAGTTATGGGCTAATGATGAAATCTACATAGGGATAACGGTTACGAGTACCTACCGAATAACGATATAATCGAAAATCGATAATGACTCGTTATTATAATAGTTATCACATTAACTTGATATTCAGTTACGTTCCTTCCTTCACGTACTTCCCGACTATTGTTTATTTTGTTTTTTCTTAATTTTTTAGAAATACGAGTGTCGTTCAATTTATTCTTTGTATTGGTATCAAAGAAAAGTCGGAAAATCTTGGAGAAAATATATTTATCAATGTAATACCCTAGGATCTTAATACATATTAGACCGAGGTATTATTTTATCTAAACTTTGTAAAAAATATTCTTCGGGCTTCTCTTCAAAATGCGCACTAACCGCTGCCTTAAGTCCTTCATCGTCAGAAAATAGCTTTCCACGAATATCGTTCTTCAAATTTGGGAATACATAGTAATCACTTGAGGCTAGGTCTGGATTGTAAGGAAGGTGGTTAATTTCCTCGAAACCACAGTCTCGTACAGCACGGTACGGTGTGAACCGGCGCGTCATTATGAAGTAGCAACACCCCCACTGTGAGCTTTACGCGCCTATTTACCGTTTATATACCGGTATTTTTATGGTTCCTATATACAAGGACTAACGCAACAATTGTAGCGTTTTTTTTGTGTTTTACTATAATTGAGGACACGCACTGAAATGGCTAAGTATAAAAATTACGTGTTGCTATGCAAAGTTTCCTGAGCAGTTGTAGCATGTACAAAACATATTTTATATACATGTACATTGCAAATTTTAAAGCCTGCGTTGAAAAGATATGATTTTACACTATGGCCCTAAATAGTAGCCAACGATTTATAGAAATTGTTGTTTTAAATCGTCTTCGAGTCTTGCCCGACACCACCTAACTTTCCTACTGAAGAATCATAGTAGAATTTGTACCAGAAATCATTGTCACAAGTACTTAGTTGACAATGACTAAATATTATTAAGAATTAATTTAGAGCATTCAAAATATTTTAAAGTTATCGGGATTAATTTTTTTTTATCATCACTTAATTTCTGGACGACTCGTTCTGTCTACGAGAATAGGTGTATATTAATGACAACTGACAGATATGTCCGTTTGTTATCTATGATAGAATGACAGGCAATGTCATGAATTATACTGTAAAATCTGACGGGAATAATGAAACTAATAAATGAACGTTTTAGTCAAATTGATGAAGACATGTGGGCTAATACTTGTCGACATGTACAAAAGAAAGGAGAAGAATACTTTCGACATTTTGACATGTAGTCAGAATTCATAATTAACCTTGTTGAGAGCAGCGAAACCGAAAATTCATCATTTGATTTTTTAAGTAACGATTCAGAATAATGCTCAATAAATACATATTAAATTACCAAATTGTTATTTATTTTAGAACCCGTAAATAACTGTATTTGTATTTGTACCCGACTGCACCTCTCGTGACGCACACAAAGTCACTGTATACCCAAGGTTTACCCACATACAGGACCGCACACACAACTGAGTTGAACTATCTATAACAATATTTTTGGTACGTTTTAATGAATGAAACTTGCCATGCTTCTTTACATTGTTAATATTTCCTCTGATTACAGACGTGGACGAATGTGCTGATCCAGGCGCCTGCTCTCAAATATGCATTAACGAGAAGGGCACATTCAAATGCGAATGCCACGCTGGTTATGCTAGGGACCCGCGAGACCGCACCCGCTGCAAGGCCACAGAAGGCCACCCCTCCCTTCTTTTCGCTAGGCGTTTCGACATCCGGAAGATCAGTCTGGACCATCACGAAATGGTGGCCATCGTCAACGATACCAAGTCTGCCACAGCCCTGGACTATGTCTTCAGAACTGGCATGATCTTTTGGAGTGATGTGACTGATGAGAAAATTTATAAGTAAGTTCAATATGGTTGAGAAGAAGCAGATATATCATTGGTGAACTAAAATAGTCACAATTGATGTAGAGTTAACTTAAGTTAATTTTTGAGTTTAGTGTAGTAAGCTATTGGTTCCTGAAAGCAAATAGTTTTAATTTCATTTCGAATCGAGCCAGCCACACGGATTGTTGTAGTTCATTCCGTCAGCTATTATACTCGGTGCAATTTCGATCTGGATTTTTTACCATCAGCAACTTCTTGTGGGAAAAATTCCTGATTGAATTTGCACCTAGAATAATAGCGGTTGAGAGATGTCGTCCTTAATTCTCAACAAAATGCCGAGTTAAATAAAATTTTGTTGAATAAAAACTACTTCTTAATTCACTTTAAATATGTACAAAATATTTTTACACTTAAAAAGGAGACGCTTTTGAACATCTTGTATTTTTTTAAAGTTTTTTAAAAGTTTAAAATAAAAAGTATATATCATATGCCGATTACGAAGCAAATAAACTTACTTTGATTTAAAAGAGTAACAGTGGATGATCCACCCATCCATCCATCCTTATAAACTTTCGCATCTATAACATTAGCAGCATTTAAACATCTGAGTGGCCTTATCTTGGCAGGGGCCCAGGTTTGAATCCAGGGCAGGCATTTATGCGATAGATATTTATTCTCTGTTTATAGTAGTAATAATTTTTTTTTTTTCAAAGAGCGCCAATAGACGAAGGCAGTCAACGAACGGTCGTCATAGGGGAACAGTTGATCACATCAGATGGGCTGGCAGTGGACTGGATCTACAACCATCTGTACTGGACTGACACCGGCAAGAACCACATCGAGCTGTCAGATCTACAGGGCAACATGAGGAAGGTGCTCATCAAGGACAGCTTGGAAGAACCACGGGCTATCGCGTTGAATCCGCTGGATGGGTGAGTTTTATTTTAAGCTAACCTGACGAGTAGCCTGATCGTAATTAATCTTGCCGCCCACTAGCATCATCAAACTGTGGTGTTGCCTATCAGAAAGCAAGTATTAGACCGGGGCGGGGAAGAGTAAGAAATCGGCAAGCGGCACATGGCTGAAGAAATCGAATTCAGTAACATCAGCTGGTCCTAGACACTCCAACATGCCACTTCAGCACTAGTGACAGCCCCATTGCGATTTGGTGTAGATCAACCGGACATGAACTGTCTTTTGAAACTTGCAGTACACGGATCAGCAACCACGTACTTAACTTCACTCAACTTTCGTGTAATCGCTACAAGATGGCGCTATTAAATATTATTGAACGAAGATACGGTAATACAAAGTACCTACGGCAGCGCCGTCATATATTAATATTTACATGAGAACAAAAAAAAAAAGTATTTCGTCTTATCAAAAAATGCAGGTGCTATTTCCAATCTTTGATGGATTGTAGGCAATTTAAATAATCGCCGATTGACCTGATTTATTATATACTGCCAATTTGAAGATTATTTTCGTTAATGATCGAACTGTAATATATCATATTCATATTGATATTATCAATTATTTCCTGTCATGATAATTTCAATAATGTGCGTATTTTTTATCATAATTTGATTTATAAATATTATGATAATTTGTATTGATGGTAATATTATGTACATTGACGGAGATTTTTTGCGTGATTTGATAATTAATGTGATATGTAATAAAATTTTATCATACCATGACATAACACTTTTTTACCGACTTTAAAAAAGGAGGAGGTACTCAATTGGTTTTTTTTTTTTGGTACCGCAAAACTTTGTATTGAGTGGACCGATTTTGATATTTTTTTTATCTATAGCTGGCACTTAAGATTTGGTCCCATTTGGTTTTGAGCGACATCTGACGGGTAGTTTTTAATAATACGAGTTATCAAAATAATACGTGTACTGGTTGCGGCTACGTTGACAACTATTGCTTCATTGTATTACTTGTCGGAGGCATTAGAAGTCGGTTTTATTAATGATAAAAAAGATTATTATCCATGGACAGTATAATTATAAAATATTTATAACAGAATTCTACAGATTATTTATTATAACATTCAAAATCCAATCGAATCTGAGTTTAATATTCGTAGCTCACTCTTAAAATATTCTATATATGTATAAGATGTAGTTTTATGCGTGTAAGTTGTTAAAATATTGACCACGTGTTATTCCAGACTCCAATCTATGTCTTTGCCAAGTTTCATCCACATCGGTAAAATAGTTTTTGCGTGAAGGTGTAACAAATATCCATCTATTTATATTACAA
>DWJZ01006030.1:0-13417 GCA_018249125.1 Asbolis capucinus
TTCACGGAACAATCTCCTTAACAGAGATAATGCGGTGTTCCCCTCGCCTTTACCGCCACTCGCATTAGAACAATGTGCCATTACGCAGATACGAGCTTGTTGCCTTTCTTACGACATCATTTTAAACAATGGATGTATACATATATTTTGAGTCGATCCAGTTCGCTCAACGCAATATAAAGAACATAAAGTGGAACCGCGATAATCCGATAAATGTTTAGTAGGCGATGTCGTGTTAACGAATTTGTCGGATTATTGAATACTAGCTTTTTTCTCGCGACCCCCTTCACCTTCCTACCCCCTACTCCTTCCTCCCTCCCTTCAACCCCACAGTCAACACCACTTCTAGTGCATGGATATGTCTTATACTTATACTATGTTATACAATGAAGAAATTCGAAACAAACTTTATGCCACGTTTCGCTGAAAATGCAGTCATGTTATTCAAGTCATGTTCCTGGAATCATCCATAAATTAATGAAGTGGGATTTACTCATTTTTTTCTTTAATTTCATCAACAAGTGAAAATCATAAAAACATGCTTCATATAATAAGGTTGACGTTCATTCAAAAAACAATTCAGATCTTATACTGTGATGCAAAACCTGAAGTTAGTTTCGGGCGGAGTGTTGTTAGGACTGACGAGGAACTTTAATTATGACCTGACGCAAACACCAAACCGTGTGAAGTTATTGAAGTTTGCACTACGTAGTACATCCAACTTATAATTTATATAACATACGAGTACATACCGATTTCATAGACCGGTGGCTTGTTTAGATTGTAAGTGATAGAACAAGTTAAGCAACAGCGGTAGCGGTCAGTGGGTGACTGTTAGAGGTAAAAATTCATGAGCGCTTGCATGCTTCGGAGGGCACGTAAAGCCGTCAACCCAGGTAGTTATAGTAAGGTAGCAATTGTTAAGCCACGTCGGGTACCTTTAGGCGACTCTAAAACTTCCGACACTTGGGTTGGCTAATAACCCCTCCATCCATGTAGCGGCGTGATTTCAAAGCGATGTGCATATTATAAACTAATTGTCACTTCTTTGGTCAAAGGCAACATTATGAGGAAACCTGCACACTTTAAGTTACACATAAACTCCTATGGAATTGCGATCATCCGAGACCTCAATTTTAAAATCATAATGAATCCAAATATTTAAAATTGCCTTATAGTTCTATAATATAGTATTTTCGGTAAAGATTTAATTTTTCCTTATTACTTTAACCTATGACTTATATCAGCGCAGACCTTATAAAGTTTTCAACTTGTCCACCGCTTTAAGAAATTCTATTTCATATAATTCTTTTTACAACAAAATTGCGGCGAGGGAAAAGGTTTTAACGTAACAGGAAAATAATACGACACAAGTGGGAAGGACAGTTAATTAAAGTGAAATGGTTTTTACTGTTTACTTTCGTTTGCACTCCGCTAACACGATATACCGGCGACATTTTTTGTCGATAAAAATATATCTGTCTTCATTAAAAAGTTTACAAATTAAATATTTAGGAATCAATGATTTTTTATTTATTGGAAAAAAGTTGATATATGTATTCAAATTGCATAGTATTAAAAACATTATCACTCAGAATCTTAAACAATAACTTAATCCTTAAGATTAGATCCTTAAAAATTATAACTCAAATTAAAAAAAAAATCGCACTCCTGAGAGTTTTCTTTAAAATCCTTAAGTGTGTGAGGACAGTGCCAATATTGGCCATCTTGTAATCCACACATAGAGAAAAGACTCGAGGCCAGCATTAGGTCAATTCTGGATTGCGATGATGACCTAACTAATAAAGACTCTGTTTCACAGAAGGAGGAACGGATACGAGTGCTAAAGCAGAAGCTGGCAGAGCGCGAAGCAGCAGCGGCAGACGGCGTGACGCAAGGTACAGGCACCGTGCTCGCTGACCTGGCCACGGCTACCTCCGACTACGGCACATCCACTAACTACACGCGCTCCTCAAGAGCCTCTGTCTCTGACCTTGATTTTTCTGAAAGTTATCTATAAGTCCCATCGATATTGGATATACCTTCCTTGTTATGCCTCGATGTATTGTGGATTAGTGTGTGTTATTTCTTCATTTCCTACGATTTTTTCAAATTTACCAAAGCCACAAATTTCGTCCTCGGTGAGCGCACTTCCTCTTTTTAAGAATATTCTTCCGTTGTCTTTTCATCTTTGTTATAACATTTCTGATTTTTGTCTCGTAAAGTGCCGTTCTTATCCTCTACAAATCCTTTTTACTATATCTGAGTAACAGATTTTCCCAAAATAGACTGTCTTTCCATGCCTTCTTTATTCCTTGAGGTCTGATATTTATATAATTATTATAGGATCGTCTTTCACTCAAATAGATAGTTTTTCGTTTTAGAAATTGAGAGATTAAATGTTCCTCGCTGACACTTCACATTTATTCATTTGTTCCACACGTATTACTGAAATTTTGTCTTATATTCCATCCCTAATTTAGTATTTAGCACCAATTAAAACAATATTTTCATGTAATTTTTTTTCACCAAAGATTTAACTCTTAGCAAATCAGTTATTAATATTACATTCTGAAATTCCATATTAGTAAGTTTACAGTTATTTTAATGACATTTTGATATTTTCATATTTCTATGATCATCTAGATATAAACTGGAGCACCACATATTAGAATAAAGTCCTTAACATCAACAAAAAATAATAATTCTATCTAACTGCGATCAAGTAGATGATATATCTATGCTAAGAATTTTAATAGTTGATTATATGTAAAACCATGTGTATAAAACTCTGCATCAGTTATATTATTATCTTTAATAAATCTACTCTTAGAGACGTCAATACATATGACTGCAAAATGGCGAAAGAAATATATTGCGTTAGAAAAAAATACTTCATGAAGCATTCCAAGTTTCTCTTCTTTTATTTGCCTCTCAAAATGTATAACCGTAACCTACTTAACCATTCTAACGGGTTAATATAGTTCGTAAATCAACAAAGTTCGTCTTACTTGCCGGCTGAGCCAATAGCACCGATGACCCAATTGTACTTATGGAATAGAAATCGGTATATTACTTCTTAATATCAGAATTGGATTACATTTCTATTTCATTACTATTATTGGTTATTGTTTATCGATGGTATCTTAATTGTCATTTAATAGCTCACCTATTAAATCCTGGGTTGTTGGTAGGTGATGGATATTTTGAAGGTAATGTATAAAATTAGGTAAATTTAGCTTCGTCATCGTTTGTGTGTCGGTGAATTTAAATTCATTCTGTATTTTTGGAAAACAAAATATTTGAAATGCCCTCACACAAAAATGTTATTAATTCTTTTGTGAATTGTTTGCTACCACGATCATATCATAAAATTATTTCTTTTTCGACACAATATCGTAGTGCGTAGTTTAAAATATGACGAGACTGCACTAATGATAACAAAAATTAAATGACCCAACATTCATAATTTGAAAACAAAGAATGTGCGGTACTTATGTGTTAAATCTATCCGAAATACAGAGAGTGAAATGTAATATGAGCGTACTTTTAAAAGGAAATAGAAATGGTAGTATATGGCGTGTCCATTACGAAATTGTGTAGTAAACGGGTGCAGCACCCAGCTACAATCACACATCCATAGCTAACTAAAAGCTTTAACAAGTATAACACAGAAAGCAATGTTTATAATGAGGTAACAAATTTTGTTTATCTTCTATCAGTTCATTCTAATAAGCAAATAATCAAATCAAAAGTAATCACGCAAAAATATATAGTAAGTATCAATTTCTTAAAAGAAACATCACGAAAACACAGACCTTGGGGATGCTCTTAGCCGATAGATCGAAGGTACTCGTTTGTTATATCATCCTAAACCACTTATTCTTCAAGAAACAATAGTCTATATACCATTTGATATTGAATCTTTAATTCCCTCATAATTTCCAAGAATTATTCATACAACTAATGAAACTGACGTCAAGTTGAAGATTAATTGCATAAGTAAATTCATTTTAATCTCAAAAGTATTGAGCTTCATCCGAAATAGAACTAATTTATTCTGTAGATTGATATTAATTCCTTTATTCTCGCGACCTTTAGTTCACTTACGAGTATATAATCTTAGTTAAGTATAGCTACTGCCGATGAAATCTAGCTCGGAAGTTGTTTAAGATGAATGCTCTGTAGAACGTAAGTGCAAGCCCCAAGCACTCAGTATTGTCGTAATGGAGCGAAAGCATCTCTCTCCCAGCCCATTAATCGCATTCGATCTTTTCTTTCTTGTAACAATTCTTACTAAATCTGTTTTGTATTAATGGTACTGTCATACCGTTATAAATTTCACTTATATTAACATTTGTTTGTTTCTCAAAAGGTTTTGGTCTAAAAAGATAATTTGTACAATTTTTGTTTTTTCATTTTCAACAATTGCTAGTTAAAACAATGTGATTTAAATTTTATCGCTTTTTTTTCTTTTAATCATGACTTAACGTTACTTTTTTGTTTGAAATTCAAATCAAACTAAGTGCATTTATTCCTAGATTAAAATTGGATGAAGATTGAACTAATCCATTCACTAGATAAAAATCCATTTCGTGATTCTACTGAACAGGGATCCTGACAGGGGATTCTACTAGTTGAAAGTTATTGAACAGGGAGTTCGAAGGTAAATGTGAATTCAAACAGGTTTTTGTGACCGATAAAGAAATGAGTTCTTTTCTACATTTATGTCAGGATTTTTTTCCGTCAGATCAAATACAAAGATAGAAAATCAATAGCTGCCTTTAAATTTAAATTGGGTTCTCTCGAAACATGACGTATAAGATAAAGTAAATCCATTATTCGGAACCTCATCCATATTTAACTGAATTTCTTGATTAGAAAATTGAAGGCCATGACGCTTTAAATGTTTAAATTGAATCAGGAAGTAATAATTTAGTAACGAAATGGAATTGATAAGTTGTCAGAATTAAAATTTCTTGTTAAGAATTATAAAATTTAACGCTGAAATAAAAGTTACAAATAAATTTCCTTCCTCCTGGAACTGTTATAAAATTATTAAGAAAATTCATAGGAATATCCGACAGATCTTTTGTCATATCGCTTTATTCATGTCTAGTGTATATCAATCTGAGAAAGAAAAACATCTTTAGAAGCGAAAGAGAAAATAATTTTGACTTTGCTTGAAATTACTCTCATTTCTGATTCAAAGTAATAAAACTGTGAAAATACTAATTTTTCATTTGATATGTTTGACTATGGCTTAAACTTATATGGGACGCATTCATCTTGCAACCGCTCATTTCTCAAACCATAAATTCATCCGCCAATCGCTGCAATTACATCACACGTTAATGAAGATTGGATATTCCTCTGCCCTACATTCATATTAGGGATAGGTAGATACATAAGGATAGTAATATGGATAAACCACAGAATAAATCGAAGAAGTTCCAACATCTCTTACAGAGGTTATTAAACTTAAAAAAAAACAAATCACTCACAGAATCTAAAGTTAATCAAATCATGCTTAAGTATTTTACTGGCGAATATTACACTAATAAAAATAAATGATACAGTTTAAAAAGAGAATGATTTAAGTGAAAACCTATTAGTAAAGTAAATACCATCGTACAGAGTATTGAAATAATTATATTAGTATTGTATGAGAAAACATATGTTCATCTTCGTGTTTATAAATCGTTCTATCTTTTACTGAATCTGTCAAACTATTGACACTTTCAAGTCATTCATTATGAACAAATTTTCTGTTTAATTCTACTCGAAATGTTAAAGTAATAATCGTAAATGTGCCACGTGCAATTTAACTTTTCATCGCCATAAAACCCATTTCATAACCAACTGTCAGTCACTGTACGGCGCGACGTTTGTTTAATATTGGCGTTTCATTGAGCCCAAGTTTATTAACTACAGAGTTTGTGTATGAATTTTTATTTTCGTAATATAGTATTATATTGTGAGGAAATAATTGATATTTAATATCGAATAAATTAATTGTAACTATTGAAAACGAAATTACTAATAGGTACCTTAAATAAGGACAACCATGTTGCGTTGTGGTAGGAAAATAAAAATTTATTATAGGTTAACTTGTTAAACTCTATTTTTATTGTAAATAATAAATGTTATTGCACTTTTAATGATAAAATTTTAATATTTAATTTGAATTTAGAGTCAATAAATGTTCGGATTAAGGAAAACTTGGAGTCTTTCTAGAAAATGTGAGGCATCGTTGTTACTTCTATTCCTCGTCAGCCATTTAAAATGTATTTTCCACTTTCAAATATTTGAAATTTTCAAGAACATAAAGAATTTTATGGAGCAGTTTTATTGTACTTACACCGTTGTAATTTTTTCACACCATTTGTTCGTGTCATGTGAATTTTTATCTAGTATCTAGTTTTGCATTATAATATTTTGAAGGCCTTGGAGTGGGGCGGGTATTAGGATATTCCATGTTCCTAAGCTTATGAAAGAAATTGATTTGATTTGTTTCAGTAATTGTTGCTTCTTATAACATGGATTTTGAGATTGGATGAAGTTTATTCACTGTGGATTTTATTTTTATACAGTCAGTATTTCAAAATGTAGTAATAACATGTAAAATATATGTGGTTATTTTTTAAACATTTAGTGATTACTACCATCCCAAATTTCACGTGTGCAACATATTTGAACTCCATAAGTAGTTCTCATAAAATTTTTGGTCCTTCGAGCACACTCTGCTATACATAGTTTGCGGGTATTCGCATTTAAAATTGATATTCGCCGTAGACACACTACAACATTGTTATTCCAGTATCCCATTCATACTCGTCCCCAGCGTGTCGTGATAGCGTTATGCATGTGAATATGGGTTGTTATTCCATTCACAAAAAATTCATGAGCGTCAGATAAAATTCTTATTTTACGACATAACTTACCCTGCGACAGTGTAATAATGTAACATAGTGCGTACAATAGCATTAAGTACTTACCCAACTTTTTGGATAAGGGAGAATTAAAATTTTCCGTTTTTATCAGCCTTAATCAGGTTGACGTATTTCACAATAAACCAACTCGCAATACTAACCATGCATAACCTTGCGACATATATATTCGTGTGTATGTATGCCTATTTGCCAGTGTTTGGTTGAGTTCATATATTCTAAGTTTCAAGGACAATGACAGTATAAACGAATGATGTACGAAGGTGAATGGTCTTTTACCAATTTAATATACCTACCCTACCTTATAAATTTCGATCGCATTATATTGAGTAAATATTATTGTTTATATGTCACACTACTAAACATACTTACGATCTCAATACCCGCCTCATACAACGTCTTTATCTATAGCCTTAACTCTACCTCACACAGAATGTATGTCTGCACATATTGTCTAACGTGTTCTATTGTATTGTATATACATTACCTTAAATCCCACTAGACTGAATTAGCGGTACTCTTAGTAATACGGTTTGCTAAATGTTTCTATTCGATTGTAAACTTATTAATAACAGTTCGGTAATTACTTTCTACTCTGCTAAGTTACGTTGTACGATTAGGTAATACTACAACGATTAAAATCTGTGCTTTTTTAATATAACTAAATTCATTGTTAACACTGATGTCCTTAAACACGTTTGTATTATTAGCACCATTTATATAGTAAGTAGATAGATTTGAAGTAAAGGTTAACAAACCGTGACGACTATTTGTTATCTAGTTCTTAATATAAGTTTATCACATTATTTTATGTCTATTCATTACTTATGTATTTACCTATTAAGGTGTAGTATTTATAATTCATGCAGTCAAATCTCGTTAAATTACCTGATATAAATATTATACTCAATTATAAAATTAAAAATAAAGTAAAAAATGTTAAAACGATTCATTTAGCAACTATTGGCTTTATAAAATCTAAATAATAAGAGAAAACGTTCGTTAAAATTGATGTACCGTGGTTTAGTGATGCTGGCCAGTGACGTAAGTACTAGTAAAAATGTTCCACCTGTAGTTGTTCGTTATTTTGTGTTGTATCCAATTGCATGTTCCCCACGATGCACAAACCCACAGTGTCGCAACATCCCGATCCTTGTAAATATTTGACAGTCGGCACGTGTAAGCACTTCAATCTCAAATCACTGCGACATACTTCTTAAATTTCATTTTAAAATGGCATCGCTCCATTATGCAATTTTTATGGTGGGGTTAAAAGAAAAATACGAGCGCCGATACAAACGAGCTGTGAAATGACGACAGTTCTATTATATTTTGGCCGACCCCTCTCATTTTTATCTATACCCTCCATTCATAAAATGAACAAGTTATTTATCAGATTCCTCTCTGGAACTGAAATTTAATATCAACGCTAGTTTTCGACAGGCAGCCTTGATAATTAAGAAAAAGTTTGGCACCGCTCCAACGGCCGTGGCGTGTATCAGCGACCAACATGAAATATCCCTCGATGATTCTGACACTGCCGACCACTTTAATTTAAACTAGCTACTTTATTCCACCAAACTGAATACTAAATTATATTCTAAACTCTTGGTAATTTAGAAATCCAAACAATGGTTGAGTAACGAGATTTCCTTGCATGAATGTTATTGTGTTAAGTTTTATTACTCATCTGCTTAATTTATTTTGTTAGGCAGTTTAATTGGCGTTATCTGTGTAGACAAACAGAAAGTTAAACGAACTTACCTATAAGTGAAGTTCATCGTTGTTCGTTGTGACTCGTCTACGAGATTGCTATTACGTAAATTGTAGGAGTCGACTACAAATTACTATGTGTAATCTTGAAAGACGATTAGCTAGTGAATAGATACTGTTAATAAATTGCTTATTGTTTGAACGATCTGGAAATTAGAAGACTTGTAACGAGAATGCCTGTCACCGAACTCATTACCAATTAACAAGTAAATATAAAAGGCAGTTGTGTACTTAATGTTTAGGCTTATGTTAATTCCTCGTTCGTTCAAATTGTTCAGATCGTTCGAAATGTGATATTTTATGTACATATTGTTTACGCAATATTCTTTTTGTTTAGGTTTAAAGGAAAATATACGACCATTTCCAATAATCTACTCATTGTAAGTCTTCATAATATAAACGTATTCATTACAAAATATTAGGAACTATGTGTGTCTAGAATAGAAATTATAGTCTTATCAATGGTTTCTTTTCTTTGGTCTAGGAAACAGGTTATTGGAACTGGCCGTTAGAGGGTCGCCACATAAAAATAGTTTATTGTTTTTATTTACCTAAAAAATTATAAAAAAAAAA
Source organism: Asbolis capucinus (assembly GCA_018249125.1). Lineage (NCBI taxonomy): Eukaryota > Metazoa > Arthropoda > Insecta > Lepidoptera > Hesperiidae > Asbolis > Asbolis capucinus. Next base: position 9,297 of record DWJZ01006030.1, read on the forward strand.
TATTTATTTTAGGTTTGCTGTAAAATAAAATGCTTTTCTGGATATCGTATTATGGCTCACGCCTAAGTTTTCGATGGCTCAAAGACAATCACACATTTAAATAAATAAATAAATTCCTTTCACAATGACCTCACGAACTAATCACAATATTTATAAGTGCAATGCTTGACAGTCATTTTAAAGTTAGCCTTATAATGTGACCTAATAATATTTAAGTTACTTCTGGTATTCATATGATGTAATGTGTTTTATTACGACAATACCTATCGATGTATCTTTTGTGACGACTCACTATTCCTGGGTGTGCGTTTTGTAAACGCTTTCTGCTTTTATTTGCACTACATCCTTTTTAATTTCCATTAAGTTTTATCCTGTTACTAATGTGATCTAGAGACCGTAAATTTTGTGAGTACTTTTACTGTGTCACTAAATGAATGTTCTTTTTCTCTCGACAGATGTACAGGACGAACACATCTAATCACCCCCAGGCAATCTACGATGTTCTGGTCCCCGTGAACCCACATTCGATTTAATGTTGATAAGAACTTTCTATCATCGCTACTGAATCTTTCCTCTACAAATAATTTAACATTAAGAAATAAAGTGTTCTTATAAATAAGATATCTCATGTGCATTTCAATGTATGAATTAATTGTCATTTACAGAGTAATAGGTGATTACAATTTTACTATAGTCGTTTTTCTTATATCTTTTGTAATTTTAAGTTCTTTGGGTACATCATTTTGACTAACAAAATGTTACATAGCTACAAACAAGGTGGTGATATTTCAAATAAATTTATTTACAAATGTCGAAATAAATTGAATTACTTACTAATATTATTTACATTTACAATTACAATTTATTTTTATTACATATTTACAATTTATTTTTAATGTCTGGCTTCTAAAAAGTTTAATATTAAAATTATTGTAATAAAAATACTTGTCAGTTCATTTTCTTTTTATCAGTAATTTGACTCAATGACCTAAATCAATAATTTAGGTGCCATTTCGTTGGAATTAGTAAATAAGACTTGACCATCGATGCTTAAGACTTTCAGTATAAACAAAATCATAACGTCATAAAATATTGAAATATTAGGTCTAAATATCAATGGAATGATAACATCTGTTAACGATCTTATTTTACATATCACAGTGAAAGCTATAACAGACTCGATTACCTGCAGTTTATAGAAATGTCAGATTTATAGAATAACATACATACGCGTTATTAACTAGTGAATTACTTTCAGAAACATTTTATGGCCCTAGTCCAGTGATATTGGATGCCAAAAGAAGTTGTGTAAATATTAGAATTATCAAAAGATTATTTAAAATGTAGAACAAAATAAGTACCTAAATTTTATCCGTCATTTAAGTAAAACTATTTAGATTACTGAAGACATACTGCAGCACTGCCAATTAAATAAAGTTTATAGAATGAAATAAATTAATATAGAAATAGATAGTTATATTAGAATATAATAGTTTGTGAGCACGTAACAAATTGTTTTAAGTTAAAGAGATATTGTTAGATGAAATTGTAAACATTGTTTTGTGAAATGTAATATGTTTTCTGCAATATATAAAGATTTTCTCGGAAAGTCTGTTTCCGAATGTCTTTTGGCTGATGTTCAAATTCACAACCTTCTTCTATAAATGGAACGCCACATGCGCTGCTAAGTTCTAAAATCATAATGTGTATGTCAACGTCATCTTTGTTTGCTCGCAAAAAAGTTTTTTGATTCCGGGATATAGTATTTTACATTAATCATTGTTAACTTCATTTGTAACTTCTTCATTGGTAACTTCTTCATTGTTAACTTCTTCATTGTTAACTTCTTCATTTGGTTGTACTGGTTTCAATGTAATAGCTTATTTTTCTTTATTTTTATTCACACTATGCGACATTCTTGTACTAATGCATTACTGATGAACATAAGAATCCTTTGGTTACTACATAATACTCAATACTACCTTCTCAGGGTGATGGTAGATCATCTTAGGGGAATTCACTTTCTTTTCTGCTTAATAATTGAATTAAAAAATATAAATATACAGTTTTCTAAATAAATCAGTTGTAATGTTAAAAATGCAAAATTAACTCTGCCCGTCTTTCTGTTAACCTTTTCACCCACAAACTATTAAACCTATTTTAATAAAACGTAGTACAGAGTAACTTGAGAAAAAGCACAAACTACTTTTTTCGCGAAAAAAGGCTTACAGGGGTCGAAATAGGAGATAAAAATTCTTCATTATCGAAGATATAGATATAACACTATGTATTTACGCACTTGTTATTATTATGCGGGTGAAGAAGGTGATGACAGGAGGAGGAAGTGATGATAGGGATGAAGAGTGGGTGAAATGTGGGTGTACAACATGGACGTAGTTGTGGAAAAAATCTAGTCAAAAATAAAATAAGGCTAAATTAAAAACCCCCAACATTAAATTAAGTTTTTCAACCCTATTTTATATCCTACTTGCCCTTTAATCAAAGCTCACGCCGAGTAATAACCAGTTTACTTTTCACGATTTCCCAAGACGTAAATGTTTGATGTAAATTTGGCTAAAGTATTCCTTTTATTGTACTCAATCGAGACGCATACGGTCTTTGTCAAAGATTTGACTGCATTGAATTATACATTTTCAGATCACTTGTATTTTTGAAGCAAAAGTTATTCAATCCACGAAGACAATTCACCTACATGGCTTAAACTAGCAAGTGAATGGTTTGCTTAAAATGTTGAAGTCAAAATGTTCAATTTTAGTACAACTATGGAGGTTGTCTACGTGGATGAATCTAACAAATTAAAATTAAATAATGGGTTGTTTTTTTAAAATATGCTTAGAAATAAGTATTAATCCACACAATATTATGTATTTCGACAGTTTCTAATCTTGATGATGAAATTACATTAGATTTTTTTTTTAATTTAATGAATCATCTTCATTCTGGATATCCTTGTTCAAATAGGTTAATTAGAATATTAGAAATGATTATAATTCGTAAGCTTTATAAAATGATCTCAGTTACTTTACTTTTCTGTGATCTGAATGTTTGGTTGTAATTGTCATCACTGTGTAAATAAAGAATCATTGAATGATCTAAGTGTAAGAAGTAGTTTTAATGATGAAAGAAAACACCCAACTAACTGACTATCGTTTATTTCCTTTCCTTATTAATGCAATAGCAGTATTCTCCATATTACATTATTACAATCACAACACTAAGACACAATATTTTCCGTTACAATTGAACGTTATGACGAATATTATTCGGCAGATGCCTGAGGAGAACTATGTACTTTGAGTCTATCCGCCATCGTCCTATTAATGTCATTGTTGACACTTACACGTCAAAACGGAATATTTAAGAGCCCGTGAACGGCACGTTATTTTATAAAGCTGAAAGTTTGTCAGCGCATGGTCCCAACACAGGTATAAAACGAAGGACCATTATGAAGTTTGTGTTATAGTGGCTTTGGCAGGTAAACGTTAATAAAGGAATATAAAATACCGATCTAAATACATCAAACAATAAAGTGCAATTTTTCTGTATTACCTTCAGAATATTATTAAAAATCACAGTATTCATTGCCAGACACTTAACATCGTGGCAACTCCTTGCCAGACACCCTTACTCTTCATGACATTATAATTTTACTTACGTTATAGTATTAATACTGATTTTTGTATACTTAGGTAATAAGTACATGATGTTTCCTCTTTAGCCGTACAATTGATAGTTCCAACCTCTTGCCAGTAAAATATTGATATATAATGCTCATAACAATAAGCTATTTATATATCCCTTACATTTATTTAATGTTACTCCTGATGACAATTGATAGCTAAATATAAAAACATTAGTCTCGTGAATTGTGCTAATTTTCAAAAGTGGGTATTAGAAGTTTATTATCACTTGCTTCGGTGAAGGAAAACTTGGAGAAACCTGCATTCCTCACAGTTCCAAATATGTAAATCTCTTGTTGATGTGTGAAGTCTACCAATCCACACTTGTTCAGTTCGGTGGAGTATAGCCTGTATCATATTGTGAGAGGTCACCCGGTAGTGGAATAATTATAAGTTGCAATGATGACATACCCCGCCCTC
>DWJZ01006031.1:0-13417 GCA_018249125.1 Asbolis capucinus
TAGAGAATGCCACCAGGCATTAAGTCCGCCCATTGTAAAAAAAAAAATTACAATAAAGGGTAAATAAATAAATAAATAAAAAAAAAACATGAAAAATATGATTTCTTTTTTTATCTTTAACTTAAACAAAAAAAATATTAGCATTCGGGTAAATGTAGTAATATGTTTGGGATCATTGTTGCTTGTCCGGCAGGTTAGTGTCTCTAGGAAATAACACATTGAAAAGACAAACAAAACAGGTATGTTTATTAACCACAATCCTCATATTTGTTGTAATAAATAAATTATTGTGTAAATACTATACTGTGTATTTTATTGAATGTTTATGTATATATATATATAATTTAATATTATTAGAAATTTATACTCCATGTCAGGAAATTTGTGTATTTTATATAAATGTTTTAGACTTTGAATGTATAAACAAACCGCTGTGGTAAATTGTATCTAATTAAAATGTTAATAAAATTTATTTTTGAATGTTTATGGCGTCGCTTAAAATAGGGTAGTTCGTGTTCTCGGCGTAAAAATAATGGATTTTAAAATAATGATATAGGGCTATGTGGTTGGAAAATAAGAGTTCCTTGATTCTGGGAAAATGATGTGCCGATTTTAGAGCCGTTTCTCACAGTTAAGTCCTATTTATAGAGAAACCATATAAATTATCTATATTGTTTGGGGAATTCTCCAACCTATGGTATAAGAATCACGCTTAGCAAAGCCCAAATCTTTTTGTCTAAGAAATTAAAGGCGACTAATACATACGCCTGTTATTAATAAACTAATTTGATTTAACGGTTATAGATATAATAACATATGTTTTTTTCTTCGTTACAATCTAAACGTTCAGTCTTTTTTTAGTTTGAAAGAGCACCAGTCAATATACTGTATATACGGTACTGTAATATACAGTCCAAGTACTTCATGTATCTCAATGAATCAAAGTCACAATTATCTTAGTACCATTATATTGAAATGGTGTTAAGCATTAATAAATAATGCATTAAAATTGTCTTTATAAGTTAGCGCAAGATTGAAAAAAACACACTATTTATATTTCGACATTAACTACTACACTCTTAGTAATTTAACGGTTACTTAAAATTTGTATACATACTCTTAATTGAAATGTGATTTAAGTAGCTAATGACTGAGTGCAGTAGTAAGAATTATTAAAACTTAACAAGAAAACCGTTTAATATATCTGTTTTAGCTCAAAGATAGTGAACGGCGAACGACGGAGAGGCGCCGCGGAACTTGTAAATAATGTTTATATGTGATGTTACTGTTTTGTTTGAAGTTTTCCCTCGAACTTGTGTATGAATAAATGTTTTCATTAAAATGATTTCTTATTTTCTTATTTATACCATTTGCAGGGCATACACTTCTATTAATGAAGCTTTGACCCATGTTCCTCGTTGCTCTAGCGCAGATTAGTGACGAATCGAAGTGTAAGTGTAAGCCTATCAGGATTCAAGACTTACTTTCAGTTTGGCTGTACATTGGCCAGGTTAAATTAAACACCCGGGATTTTATTTCATTTGGCCGACGTCGATTAAAATCAAGAAGTTGGTATTGCTGATTCAAGAAAGCAGATCGACGCAATACGTAACCGACGTGTTTGTATCGGAATTAATGATTCAAATTTTAATTTCATCTTTTTTTTGATGTTAAATGAAACATAGCATCAGTGTTGTGGTCGTGTATTAGCTTGGTCGGTGGTGGACGATGGCTGGTCTACGGCAGTGGTCAGTCCTCATCAGCGATGTGGACCTCATCATCCGAGCCGGCGCTGGGCGGGCTGGCCACGTCGGCGGAGTCCGGTGCCGTGCGACGCCATTTGGCACGACGGTTTTGGAACCATGTTTTTACCTGCAATTACGGACATAAAAACTGTAAAACTCATGAAAGTAAGGATACGTGTATCGAAAATGTAGGTAGGTACATATTTCACATAGTATTAGATCATTAAATCCAGTAAAAATCTACTTAACCCCCTTCTCTAAGATCTCTCGGGCGGTGTGAAATTAAATAAGCAATTGATCATGAAACTACAAAACTAGATTTTACCAATGGTGGCCAAACTTCTTAAGCACTTTTATTCTACAAAAGGCACATGAAGCCGTCGGTACAGGTTGAAATACAGTCGTTAAGCCGTATCTGAAGTAACTTAGGTCGACCTCTGAGCGCTTTTTCGATTCATACTGTAGCAGCGTGGTGTAATAGGCCTTCTTAAGGATGATTATTGACCGCCGTGCTCAGTAGTGGGTCAATAATAGATTGAAGCCACGACATCCAAAAAAAAGTCTCGGCGCCTTTAAGGTAGATAGATAGGGAGCTACTTAAAGTATTAAGAAATTTGTTACCTGCCGATCACTAAGTCGCAAAGTGGCTGCCAGCGCTCGTCTCTCGTCCGGTGTGAGGTACTTGCTAGCACCGAAGCGGCGCTCTAGGGCTCCGGTCTGGGCTGCACTAAAGCGCACCTGCCCCCCCTTGCGGCGACCGCCAACGCCCCACCACGGGCTACAACACGACGGAGGTACAACTGAAAACAAATTTTACTTTGTATTCGCAGTGTTAATTTCTTACGTATGAATTAACCGCTTTTGTTTAAGAATAGTAGGTATACCTAAAGGGATTTTTCTCCTGCTTTTTTTATTCTAGCACAACTTAAGTACTTAGATACGCGGGCGGAACTTAGTCCGATATGTCAGGTATTATTTACCGAGACATTACGCATGGGCATGCCATTGGCTACGCCACGGACACTCGTAAGTATGGTAGGGATTATATTGAGACAAGTCAACTGATTATATAGGAAACAGCCATCATAATATTGGCGTCGTAGTTTTATTTCTTGTTGAGCTAGTGCTAGGTAGGGGGTTAGGGACTTAAGGATATCTATCCAGCCCTATGAAACTGAGCAAATCATCTTTCATGACAACCACGCTTATCAGTATATCACAGATGGGCCAATTTTTTGGCAGATAACAGTTTTTGTATTATTATTTGCTTTATCAAAAAAATCCATGTGTAAGCAAATAACACGGAATTAATCGTTTAAGATTACTTTAACCACGTTGATAAGATATTACTAATCGCTAGGTACACTCAGTGAATCTATTCGAAACATGGAATTACCTAATTCGTGTAAAATTTTATTGAAATCCGAATTGGTCATAAAATGCAATTTTAAGAACCGAAAGTTATTACATTAGGTGCCCTAATAATAGATAGATGAGTAATAAGAAGATTAAAACATACTTGGTATTATTGAAAAAAATATCACATACTGATACAGCATGTATCCTCCGTCTACAAGCAGGACCAAAGTATCTCATAGCATTTTTACACGTAACGAGTACAGTAGCGAGACAGCAAACTGTTCCTAGGAACAGAGAGCTGGCTTGACGAAAAATGTAAAGAAGACAATGACAATACCGTGTTCTCGGCCGAGAGCACTGTCTCGCCACTCTATTCGTTATGTGTGGGAGACGCAAATAGGTAACAATGACCATCGACCACAATGGCGTAGTCCGACACTAGTGTAGTGTACAGGATGTTATTAGAATTTTTGATAAAAACATATCGTGGACTTTAAATATAGTTTTGAGTTTATTTTGGCCGTCACGTCATCTTGAAAATATGGATAAAGCCTTTCCATAGCTGTCCTGGTTTTCATAACTTTAACTCGTGTACTATGAAAATTATATACGTACAGATGTTTTGCATATAACAAAATGCGCTAACATTATATGTTTGTAATAAAAAACATTTATTTAAAATTATAATGTGAATATTATCTAGATGTGTGGAATCCCTGGGTATTAATTTTTTCCACGTACACTATCTTTATTGACACAAATCAAGGAGCAACGATGTATTTATTGCAGGTACTTAATAATTAGTATTATAAGCCTATTGTCGATGATAATAATATAAGGATACACGAAGAGATAACACATTTTTAACTTCAGCTACGTAAAGTTCTATTTTTAAGGGCATTATTGTTATTCTTTGATAAAATGTGTCGTGTTAGTAAATAATCCTGACAGAGTGCCCGGTTGATAAAATAGGTATTTTTAGGTAATACGTTTCATTTATCACATATACCTACCTCATAGATGATTATGATAATGTGTTTCACGTGGCTTAGGGGCCCGTAACAGAAGTTAAAACCTGCCTTAATGCGATAGACCCCATGGTTCCGTTGCTTTAATTAGTGTTAATCTGTTTTTATTATACGTACTTCCCTAATTAATAGTTCATTTACGTACACAAAACATTGCTATTTCAATATTTCAGGCAACATACTTTATTGGTATCATTTTATCGATTAAATTCATTTTAATTATTCTGTAAATAAGGAACATATTCATGTCATGAAATAGTTTAAAAAAAGCTTACAAAACATGAAAGACTAGGCTTTTCACAGAACTTTCAAAGGACTTCCTTCGTAAATTTTATGTCATCCAGAGGGAGTAGGATTATTTATCCGGGATAAAAAGTATCCTACTTGTGATCTTATATAAGCTATAAAATAGTGCGTGTAGATCGTTATATAAATTAAGTTACACATACTTTATGATAGATTTAGATTTAGTTATAAATCTTGGTTGAACAGACAAACATTTTCAACATCCTTTTCGTCATTCCATTTGATTTATGATAATATTATGTTTCTCCGAATGATTCTTTTATTTACTGTCTATCTACATTGTATAAGTAACCTGTTTATCTACAGTTATGCAAAATTATTTATATTATGTGTAATAAAATTTGTTAGAGAATATCAATATTAGACAATAGATGGCATCACTCTCAATCAGATTTAAAAATATACATACAAATTGTTAAGAAAAGTAATGTTACTGGGAATTATCTTTTTGGTGTACTAGATTATTTTCCTTTGATTGGATTTTCTTACTTTTCTACCGCCGAATACTTGGTAAATGCTTGGCTTTAACTAGGCGGATTATTCGTATATATGTAGATTATTAGATAACAGCTTATTTATTATATTATTATTATAATCCATACAAATTATTGGGATTCCACAGCGTTGATATATATGTACACATTATTACACAAAACGTCACGACCATCCAAGAGCTAGGTATAAATATCTGTTGCACAGATTCACATCTGATAAGTTCTTGGCATTGAATTTAATTCAACCTAGCGGTAATAGACTTTTGAGTGAACTATTTGAAAGAAAGCAAAGGAATCATATAAAAAATATATTAAGGGAAAATGTTCATACTATTTATTAAGTACGGAAATGCTAAAAATAAAAATTGAGCTTGTTTCCATTGCAACAACGAAGATTATCAAATTAAACATCAAAACAGCAATTGTTTTGTATCGTTTCACCGCTCACCTCTATCAAATCCGTAGGGACGTATACTGTAGGGATGCGTGACGTATCTGTTGGCAACTAGCTGGCTCCGTAACAGTTCCGAGTTTAATACTGGCTCGCTGTAATAACTCAAGGGAGGCTTGTCCACGGGGTACTTTATCCTGTACTGCCAGGGAAGATTCGCCTTTACCGCCATCGGCTGTAACGGATACGTGTGTCTCCGTTGCTCTAGGTTGTGGGAGATCTTTGCAAATTCGAGTTCTTTGACCTCGTTCGTATCGGCGACTTTTACATCTTTGACTTCGTTGACAGCCTGGACCACGGGTTCCACGGTTTTGGTGCAGGTGAGGGGGCGGGTAGGTCCATTACTGAGGGTCTTGTAAGCGGTTTGTTTCTTGGAGTCGCTGAGAATGTCTTCGATAAGGAACGACTTTTTCTGACGACACGCGCACATTTTCAAGTCTTGATATGTACTGCCGAATTCATTATCGGTAACCGATAGAGCGGTTATAATTGATAGCTACCTATTTAATGCACGCACTTAATCTAGTACCTGATATGCGACTACGAAAAGATTTTTTTCTGATTATTGTGGCCTTTATGTGTGGGGAATAAGGATGAAAATCCTTTGTCGCTTAATATTTAGGCGAAATTGATTTGTATTTGTTTACCGGGTTAACTCTTTACTACACATGGTTGTCCGTGTATATTTTTCTTGATTATTTGGAGCATTGTCTGAGTCAAGTTTTCAAACTTCAATGTGGTTTCATGATAATTTTTAAAATATTATTGTCAACTTATTGCCGCTTGGCCGTGTCATGTTGATAAAAAGCAGCCTATTTGTTATTGTAAATATTTATATGTGTGCCAAGTTTCATTTTATTCCAAGTAACGGTTAGCATGTGAAAACAACGTACACATTTAAACGTGCTCAATCCCAGGGAAATATAGTCGGGATAGTTATGCTCTACTTGTATCCAAGTTTCATCTTAATCCGTTTAACGATGAGCTTGTGAAGGAGAGACAAATATTCAATGATCTTCACAAACTTTCAAATTTATAATATTATTAGGATATAGGTTAAATTCCCAGCGTCTTAAACTGCAGAGCTGCTACAAAACTATGTTAACCCAAAAAATTACACAACACATTCTATCTATTGTTAAGTTATTTGGACTTTGAAGCTTAGTGAGCCATTAATTTTAATAATGATTAACGACTGTACCTGAGTTGCTTGCAGCGGGTGCTGCAGGTGACGACAGAGAACGTTTATACCTCAACTTGTCGTGGACGGTACACGATACATTGATACACACGTTGACATCAAAACTAATTTTGGTGACAGCTTTCAATCCAAAACTTGTGGCCATAAAATTAAGTCAATTAAATTAATTCATGAAATTACTTATCATCAGTTGGGATCGATCAATTAATTTTCTAGGTAAAAATGGCATCCATGTACCAAAAGCGTCACCGATACGTTGTCGGCCAAGATCTCTCACTACCGTGTCGGAACACAAGTATTGGAGGTAGCTAAACTTGACTTTAAACTAATTATGAAATACTTCCGGCTGCGGTCTCTCCTCAATACTGAGGTGGCCTGGTACTCCCTCTATCACGCTAATTGGTAGAGAGATCGCTAAAATTGGGAGAAATAAAATATACAAAATATTTTATAGGCGGGCGGTATAAAAACTATCGAAACTTGGTTTGGCTACTAACACGCATTGGAGCAGCCTGGTGGAGTATGCTCTAGGAGTCCTCAGTATGAGCAGCGACCCATGCTCAGAAGTGACCCATCACTGGGTTGAAGCCAGCCAGTAGAGTGTAACAGACAGGTTTTAAAGATTCTGTTACACATATTTCACGTCACGCTCATGCTTTTACCGTATTGACAGGGAGGGATTAGCATAGAGTGCTTGTAATGTATCTGTGATGGATGGATGGATGGATGGTCGTGGTCCATTTACCTATTGTGGTTGTTTGATTGGGGCTCTTCATGTGTTTAGATTACGTGATCGAGCTTTTTAATGATAATATGGAAGCAATTCATATCGATGGCGACTGACATATTTATAATGTTTTCATTAGCACAGATGACTTCTTGAGCCGAGTGTTTAAACCTAGTTCCAAAGTCTTGCTTCTAGATAAATGTGGTGAGAACATTGACTTATATATGTACTACTAGCTTCCGCCGGCGACTTCGTCCGCGTAAACTGAAAAAAGGTTTAATTTGACAGTAAACTCCCCATTCACAAATACAAGCAATGTGATAAATGAAGAACCACTCCACCGATTTTGTATAAACTTCACATAAACCATCTATTAAATAGTCCAAGTAAAGCCTAAACATTTGGTTTGGATAGGTGAGCCCGTTCTTGAGTTATAAAATTACAATGAAAAATGGCATTGATCTATATAGATACTGTATGTATAGATTCTTATTGCGACTAACAATTTCCCACACTATCCTCGGAAGTTCTGTGAAGTTTTCTAGTTTTTCCGTAAGTCTTTTATTTATACTTTATGTTAAAAACAATTAATCTCTCATTTCGTTTTCTCCTTTCTCTCCATGCTATGGTGCTCTATTGTACTATTCTCCTTTCCACTCTTTTTCTCCCTCCTGAAGCGCTACGTTGATAGTGTGTTTGGAAGGTCGCAGCTAGTATACAATATAAGAAAACTACTGAAATTATACAAGACAGTTTAATGCATTTTTCAATAACTAAAATTTCATAGTAACATAACAATAATGTATGTAGATAATACGCATATGAATAACTCTCCGAAATGAAATATTAAAAAAATAAATATTGCTTAGCTCTGGCCGAATCGAGTCTACTCCTGACACAGATTATAAAACAACAGAACAAATTGGCATTGCTAATAATGTAAGTATGTACTAAAACACTAGTAAACTAGCTGTACTTGCTACTAAGTATACTTACTTACCTTTTGAAGTAAAATATACTACATATGAGTTTACTAATGTCTTATTTTAATTTTTGTCTTTAATCTTCATAACAACAACAACTTTGACAGGCTGGTTGGTCTAGTGATTAGTGAACCTGGCTGCTACACCAAAGGTCGTGGGTACGATTCCCACTCAGGTCAAACTTTTCTGTGATGAGCAGGAATGTTTGTTCTGTGTGTCTGGGTGTAATATCTATATAAGTATATATTTAAAAAAGTATTTATGCATGTTTATCAGTTTTCTGATCACCATAGTACAAGCTAACGCTTAGTTTGGGATCAGTTGGCCGTGTATGAATTGTTCAAATATATGTATTTATTTATTTCGCATTACAATCTTACATCATCCCTGATGGACATAGGCTATAAAATATTCTCCAAAACGTTAGGGGTCCATATAAAAACTTCGATAATCTAACCCAACGTGTGAAATATTCTTTTTATTGCGTATGCTGCAAAATTATTGACAATAGTGAGTAAATAACTACAGTTTTATAGAACACATCATTATCGAGTCAATAAGTCACACACCATACGACTAATTGCTACAGTTATATCACAATAACTACTTTTTGTGGCAACTGATTCTTTCGAAATGAAAAGAGGGCAGTCTATAATAACTGAATAAAAATATTTAATAAATTTTCTTACAAACAAAATTCTGAATGAGTTAAAACTTGTATCAAAATAATTATGATACTTCTGCAGCTGGTACATTGAGACCCCACATTGTTTGACATCATAAATCAAACTAACATAGTCTGGAACAGACAGCGGTTATAATTTTCTATTACTATTGACCTCGTTAAACCCCGTTTTATAAGTTGTTCCGTCGTTAATCAAGTTTTTATATCCTAAATGAAATTAATGAAATAAATTGTATTCACGAAGTAGGTTTTTGCAAACAATTTTCGAAGATCAAACTATGCCATTGCTTCAACAAACGGTCTTGGAAGAAAAAGTGGCAGGAAACTCCCAAGCATGATTCCTATATGTCATTAAAAATATGTTTTTTTGTAGTCAACAAGTTTCCACTCGCGGCTCACCCGCGTGGTAAGTACGATGATAAAAAGTAGTCTTATATTATTCTAGACTATAATCTATCTCTGTGTAAAATTTCATCCAGATCGGTTTAGTGGTTTTTCGTGCAGGAGTAACAAAGATCCATCCATTCTTTTATACTCACAAACTTTGGCAATTATAATACACATATATTTCACGTAGGTATTTTCAATACTTTGAAAGTCAACTTTTGGAATCTACTACCGTTTCAGAAAGGTGCCATAATAAAAAGAAACTGCGAAAGATACTCCTCAGCACTTAAACTCACGCAGCTTTCATCCAGCACGTATACAGTTATAATGTCAATTAGAGTGCCATATTAATAATTATGTGCAAAAATAATTGTAACCTATTTTATCTAGTCTATATACATATATACAATATTTTGTGTTTAATGACTGACAATCAACGCACAGACGTGACATTTGTAGCGAGTGTTCTTATTACGAAGTAACCAACCAGTAAGGACGGATTTTTCGAAAATCTAACCCCTAAAGGGATGTAAAATGGGATGAGACTGCAGAGTTTATATGCGACAACGTGAGTCTTTGTTCCAAATGCGTCAAATTTTGTATAAACATTCTTTAACAGAATTGATGGTTAAAGTCTTTAATACCTTATCGAAACTAAAAGGGTTAAAATGGGGTACAAAATAATCTATAATAAAATATTAACCACGGTAAGGGCTTGTTGGTTCAGTCAGTATAACAATATAAGATTAGGTAATAAAATTATTTCAATATTAGGTAGGTATTTGTTGTTACAAATTGGATTATCTCAACTCAGAAATTAACATAATCCTTTTTTTTTACCTCCATTAATTATGCATGACAGGCCGGTTGGTCTAGTGGTTAGTGAACCTGACTACTACATCGGAGGTCGTGGGTTCGATTCCCACCCAGTTCAAACTTTTCTGTGATGAGCAGGAATGTTTGTTGAATGCCAAAATAAAAAATTATAACCTATTTTAACAATGTTGAATGTGTCTGGGTGTAAAATAGAAATATCTATTTAAGTATGTATTTAAAAGTATATATGTATGTACATATGTTTATCAGTTATCTGATCACCATAGCACAAGCTAACGCTTAGTTTAGGGTCAGATGGCCGTGTGTGAGTTGACCAAAGATATTTATTTATTATAATTTATAATTGTTACAGAGATTACAAATTTTAATATTATCTGATACATTGTAGCGTAATATTATATTGGTAATATTTTCATATAAGATATATAAAATGTTTGAATGAAACGAATGATGAAAATTATACAGTTGCTTGTTAGTAATTACGTGCTTTAAAAGCCGTAAAACGTACCGTAACGTACCGTAAAAGTTGCCCGCGTCGGTGTATTTTTTTTTTAAAGTTAGCGCTTGACTACGAAACCACCTGATGGTAAATCGCAGTAACTTAATAAAAACCTATTCACTCTTGACTTGAAGATATTTACGTTATAACGAAAGGGGAATACTGACGCGGCCAACTTATTCCACTCTTACCCTGCACAAATGATAGAGGACGAGGCAAAGCGCGACGTTCGCACCTTTGCAATGTGTCTTCAACTATGTGATCAATATCACTGTGGTTCCAAAAACTTTTCCAGAGAACTGTGGGCAAAGTTGCTGAAGACTTCAGTACTATGTCTCCTGTCATTTCAAAGTATATAAAGGACAAGCATTAATACATAAATATATAGACTTTTAAATAAATATAACACAACTCATAAATATATGGACTTTTAAATAAATATAACATAATTCATAAATATTTGGACTCTTTAAATGACCTTATCTCTAAAATATGATAAATGAAAATTTACAATTTTAACTGTCAACCTTTCATATGCATGTATTTGCGCGTATTTTATGAACATTTTAACTTAAAAGATAATTAAAGTATATTAACAAAAAATAAATCTGTGTGAAGTAGGCGTATCATGTCAGTGTGTCACTAAGCCCGCACCGCATATAAAACTAGGTGAACTGTGTTTGTATGTTACTTATCCTCCTGCGAGGTTAACGCCTGTAAATGACACACTGAGAGGTCAAAGGAATGCTTAAAGTGTAGTGTAAAGTAGCTTTTGTAGCCGATTTAGAATTTTAACTTTAAAGTAACCAAGTGTTTGAAAGTAGGTTAGTAACATCGATAAAGCGTTTATAGCCCCACGGTTTGTTTCAGTTGGAAGCGATTAAAAAAGTTAGCTGCGGGCACGGTCGGTATGATGGGTGACCACTAGTGGCAAAAATTTCATTAAAGTTTCCGTGCTTCAGAGGGCACGTAAAACTGTCGATCCCGGTTTTAGTCGTTAGATAGCAATCGTTAAGCCACGTCGGAGGCTTTTGGGTGGCATAAAATACTTCCGATACTTTTGGTTTTACCTGTACGGTTTGGCCTCTAAACCCTTGACGAAATCACATTGGAGCAGCGTGGTGGAGTATGCTCTAAACCTTCTCAGTATGATACCCGTGCTCAGTAGTGGGCCAACAAAGTGTTGAAGCTAACCAAATGATGAAATCAAACTAAACTAATACAGAATTTTTAGGGTCACATTATTGTTTAAATTGTTTTGTTAAATTTGTTTAAAATTCGTTACTTAATGTGCGTTCTTCCCTATGTTTTACTTCAATATATACCAATTTCTGACTAATATACATATGTTTTTAATTTAATTAATTAATAATTAATTTAATTAATTCATAGGCAACCATCTTCACCGTTTCTACAAGCTTTTATTTAACTTGTAGTGTTTGTATATTAGTACATTCGTTGGTTAAGTGTTTGAGGCAAATTTCATAAGTTTACATAGAGCCACATCTTCCACGTACACTACGGAGTTGAAATTTTGTATACACCTTGCGTCCTGATGACGATCCATTTTATGATAAGTATGACCTGATACTGAAATAAAATGAAAATTGTTTGAAATTAAAACGGTTTATGTCGTCTTAGGAACCAAAAGCTCACTTAACAAAAGTCAAAATTTTACAATACAAAGTCCCTAACTGAGTTACAAATTTATTAACAAAATATAAAAAAATGGGTGCGTGTACATAAGTTATAGCTTTTAACGCGCTTAGATAACTAAGCGCGTTAAAAGCTATAAGCCTTGACATCATTAAAAATTTAATAATAAATCAGATAATTGAATTTAAATTTATTCATTTTTTTTAATTATTATTTTCTTAATTAAATATTCACTATTTATTTTGATCAAAGTTTTATTTGTTTATTTCGTTGTTTATTTATTATAGAAATGTTTATCATTTCCTAAAGGACAAAACTGCCCAATCATGCGCAATAACCAAACAAATGCCAAAAAAATCTTCTCAATTTTGGTTTCGAATTGTTTAATAAATATCAAGACGCACCCTGGGATTAAAAGGATTATTTATAAAAAGTGCAGCATTAATCCTCTATCACCGCAATTTTCTCATCGAGGGAAAAGGCGTTTTGGTCTTACATATTTTCCTCTTTCTATTAGATTAAAATAAAATCGTTGAGTGCAGTTTGTCAGTAGTTAGCAATAACAGGTAGGCTAAGATGCGGCAGAACTCTTATTATCGTATTCTTTACGGAGACGTTGCTCAAAGAACTGGATTCCACGCCAAAACAATTAATAAAAAAAATAGATTTTAGAGTTGTAAAACGAAATTTTTTCTCATTTACTGTCTTTTATCACTATCAACTTTAATTATTCGTATACAATTCAATATCTATATATCATATATCAACTTTAAATATTCCTATACATTATAGTTAAAATACTTAAGGTGCTGTTGTACCGCCTGAGATCGGTTTCATAAGTAAAAATATAATAAAACAAATAAATACAACAACGTGACATTTATTTAAAATGTAACAATACTCATATTTACATTTAGCATAATTTATTATTTATATTTAACATAAATAACTTAAATTATATTAAGTAAATTAATATAGTATTGTATAATGTAAAAAAGATAAACACTTGGTTCTAAGATATTTATTTATTTAATATAATTTAATTTATTTATATTAAAT
>DWJZ01006032.1:0-13417 GCA_018249125.1 Asbolis capucinus
TACAAATATTTTTAATCAAAAAATATTATTTTTATAGGACACCAGAACCGAATTCTCCTGTTCCCGCCAAGGATACTTCGTCCATCCTCGATCCTGTGCGCGCTTCTACCGCTGTGTGAAGTTCGATCAGCTTTCACCCGATTATACTGTAAGTTATTCTTGTGGTAGTTAGAAATACCAAGAAGAGTATAAGATGCCACTGTAGTCCAGTTGGTCGTGTCCAAGTGGTTCTAAGTTTGATTTTCAAGGTCACTCAAGTGAATGCCCTCATCCATTGAATCCAAGATCTTTCTGTACTAAAATAACTGAAAAGATCACTTTTCGAATTGTTTAATATGAAACTATTTTCCGACGAATAAAATTTTGACACATATCGCAACACTAATGTAACCTAATGGTCAACAATTTTACTACAGATGTCAGTAGTAGTACAATACTTTTTCAGCTTCAACTTTAGCTCTACCACGTTATTGAATTTCCATAAATATTAATTCCGAACACCAAGTTTAATAATTTAAATAACATAAATTGAATTAATATTCGTAATTCACTGATTGTTTTAGACAGCCTTTATGCTGAAAAAAACATTTTGACAAATTCATTTGACAAAATGCATTTCATAAACCTACATGTGTTTTTTTTATCTGTGCCCAGGTATTCGAATTCGACTGCCCGGCAGGCTTGGCTTTCGACTCCCGCTACGAGGTGTGTGTATGGCCCGGCAGTCTGCCGCACTCGCAGGCTTGCCCCGGCTCTTCTGAGATCGCACCCGTGCCGCGAACTAGGTTCCTGTGTCCTGATCATGAAGGTATGTGGTAGAAAATTGTAATTTTACTTGCTGATTGTACATTAATGATCTACTATTGAGCAGGGGTACCCTCAAACCAGAGGAGGCCTACTCCACATGCTTACATGTGGATATGTTCATAAATATTACGTACCAAACTTTAAATTATAGAACTTCTAATTTTTGTATTCCACTTCCCACGCATCTTCGTTAATCTCCAAGAGTTCGGGATCTCCAGGGATATTCAAATAAAAAACTCTGTTACCGGTCTACTTTTTATAAAGAAAAAATATATATTGACGCACTCAGAATTGTTAATGGTTACTTGGAAATCTTGGAAATTAATTAGAAATCTGGTACTAAGGAGTGATATAAGAAAGTATTGACGACTGTGAGAACGGTGTGTTCTGGTTTTAGTGTGACGTAACATCAGCACTAAGTGACTTGTGAGGAAGGTTGTATTTTTGTGGACACCAGGGATAAGAACAATGATTGAGTAATGGCACTATTTTTCCACCAATCCTTGTTGGCCACTAATTTCTCCATAAATTCGCATTGGAGCAGCGTGGTGAAGGCCTCTAGGCCTTCTCAATATGAGAACCAGATAACATTTTTTTATCCTTGTAACCCTGTTTTCATCTTCTACCCAGGTTACTACGCAGACCCAGAGAACTGCCGTTGGTTCTTCGCCTGTCTCGACCATGGTACAGCACCGTTGACAGCTTACGAGTTCCGCTGTCCCTTCGGTCTTGGGTTCGATGCCGAGAGGCTCAAATGTGACTGGCCGTGGCTGGTGCCCGCGTGTGGCAATATTGCTAGATACGAAGCTGAGGCTCACGGATTCTCCGCTGCTACTCTTACTGGTATGTAATTTAGTTTGTAGTATGAATAAATGCTATTAATCCCTAAAAATACATACATATATAAGATACGAATTTTGTGGGCAGTCTTCAAAAGTAGGCCAAATTCGTACAAAATGCGAAAATAATTTTATTACACTTTCACACCCGAACCACTGAAACGATTTTAATGAAAATTGGTACGGACATACCGCGTGCAGACAGTTTATTAGAACTTGGAAAAGAACATATGCTTTCTTACACATTTAAAAAAAAGTGTGAAGTCTATTTGAAGATAGAGGATGGATGTTGGTCGCCGAAATATATAAAACTTTGTATGCATGCACTTGAAAAAGGATTCGTACGTATTTGTTCAAGGATTTTTGAAAATTCGTTCTGAGGGGATGAAATAAAAATTATTCCATTCAGAGGTAGTTGCGGGATGAAAGTAGTGATTTATATTTCATAGTGTTATGATTTCTTTCATTAATAGCTTATATATAATTCAATTAAAAACTATTCTTCTACCATGTTGAAAACATACGGTATTCTCTTACAGGCGCAGCTGGTTTCCGTGGTCAAACAGCTGACTCTGTGAACATTGCTGCTCACCAGAGCTTAGTTTCAGGCGCTTCATTAGACAACCTGGTCGGCATCCAGAATGGTTTCCTTACTGATGCTGATGCTTTGGATGCTAACTTTATCGCTTCTCAGGAATACAGCCCTGAGGCTTCGGGTCAGGTATTCAGAACTGAAACTACGGCTCCAGGTTTTACAACCAGCGGAATCAACTATAACATTGAGGCCGATTCTTCTGATTTTGGAGCTGGTTTTATTCAAGCTGCGAACTACAATGATCATGAATACTCTAGCGGATCATTAATATTAGACGATTATAGACTACCTGCTGGTTCTTCCATCTCTAATCAAATTGTAAGTGCAAATACACAGAACAAGCAAGCTAACACTGCTACTACTAATGCAGCATACGCAAGAACTACTTCAGGAAGAAGGTATCAAACGGGTAAATATGTTAAAGATAACTCTGGTCGCTACGTCCACAACCCCGCTGGTGACCGTGCATTACCTTATAATCACGTCGATTCAATAGTCAAACCGTACATTCATGTTGCTGATAAATATAAATACACTGGCAGTCAAGATGTTGGAAAATATGCCGGATCTAGTAGTAGTAATTCACAATCGTTTGGATATTACTATCCTAAGCCTAGTACGCCTTTTGAAGATGGAATTGCTTTTGGAGAGGGAAAGGGTGCTTCTGGAGCTTACGTCGATTTTGGCTCCTCCGGCGGTTTTCAATCTATGTTTTCCGGGGCACACGGAAATAGTGGCGCCAGTTTGTACAAAATCGAAGGTGTGGTTGGAGGCTATAATGGAGGCGACTCTGGACTTAATGTACAACAGTACAATAGTTATAACAATGCGAATGTAGGTACTTATGTGTCCGATTCTAAAGTTTACACTGGCGCGTCACATACCTTGACTGCTGGCGCAATCAATGTTGGTTTGGTAGGAAAGACATCTTTAGTTGATTTTGAATTTACTGATCAAGGTAATTACCATTCTGGTCACGAAGTGGTACATGATAATGTAGCACCTGCTCAAGTAAGTTATGTCTCCCCACCCGCAGTTTCTGTAAGTCACGTTGGATCGGACAATCAAGATGTTTATAGCTACGTCACTAATCCAACTTCTTCTGGAGTACCGACTACTGCTACTCCTTTCGCTGTAACTGCATCTCTGCCAGCAGTTACAACATACAGAACTACTTATGTTCCTGTTGTACCTAAAAGTAGTGTCAAACAAGTTTTTGGCTTTACTCAGCCAGCGGTTACATACGTACAACCTACTGTAGTTCCAGTGAAACAGCAATATGCTACTCCCAGGGTTGAAATTACTGACCATGGTCATGGATCTACATATCAAACTGAAATTAGGCATTTTACTCCATCAACGTACAATGCTGAATCTACTAAAAACGCGGCATCGACAGGCTATCATTATACTCATCCGAGTGTTAGATTCGATGATGATGTTTCACTATCTAGTCCTGCACCACCTATATCGATAGCGACTTACAAACCACGCGATTTTAGCCACAGCCAGCAGACACAACATAATGTGGTATCTGGAGGTTATGAATACTCTAATCCGACACCAGTAACAGAAGTGCCTTTTAAAAAACTTGTAGCTTATACTACAGGACCATCTGTTTCCACATACGCCCAACCAACGGAATCATCTTATACGCCTCAGTCTTTCAGTCATCAAACGGTGCACAAAGTTGAATCAAGCAATTTTTACACCCCTTCTGTTAATGTGGATGTCTCTGGTCCAGAAGTAGCACACGCTGGGTTCACCTATGAACAGCCACAAACTGTCGTTCAATATTCAACGGTGAGACCAGCAGTCACATACAGTAGCAGCACTCCTCAACCTGAGGCCTATAGTCACCAAACTTTGCATAAAGTAGATACTAGTAAAATAAAGACTTACTCACAAGATGATACACGGTCTGGCTATCATTATTCAACTCCTGCGCCATTTGTTACTTCTACATACACAGCTCCCAGATATAGTCATCAAACTATACATAAAGTGGATACACAAAAGATAGTTCCTTCGGCGACACCAGTAACTATTTACGAAAATCCTCTTTTGAAATATACTCAGAATGTAACTCCAGTTACTTACGTTAGTCCCGCGCAATCTTTTAGTCAACAAACTATCCATCAGTTTGGCACTAGTCAAGAAGGAGAAATTGGTTCCACCGGCTATGAATACACGAAGCCAAGTGTCACATATCATCAGCCCCAGGTTATACAATATACAACCCCACTCCCGTCTGTTTCTGTCCAACCTGCTGTATCTACATACGAGCCTCAAACATTCAGCCAACAAACAATTCACAAAGTTGACGCAAGCCGAGTTAACACCTACTCCCAAGGCGGTGAATCTGGTTATGAATATTCCCAACCAGCAGTTAAATTTGAAACAGCTTCAGGTGTTGAAACGTCAAGCCCCATTCCGGTAGTTTCTACATACACACCTCATAGCTTTAGTCAGCAAACTTTGCATAAATTCGATACCCAAAAGTATATCCCTGTTTCAAGCACCGCATTACCGGCAGTTGTATACAAGCAGCCTGAAGTTACAGTATATGAGAATCCCATTACTAAATATGCACAAAAGGTTACTCCAGCTCCTATTTCAGGCCCAACAGCTGCAGTATTCACTCAAACGATTCAAGATGGTTACGCTTACGACCAGCCAGAGATACAAAGAAACCATGAACCGTCAATTGCATCGACATATTCCGATGCCACGCTAGTATCTCATCAAGTTTTCCATCAGTCACACGACAGAAGTCAATCTGAAGCTGGCAAAAATGTAGTATTCGTATCGACAACTCCTTCAACCCTTGTTTATGAAAAACATTATACCGATTACGAGTCTCCGAAAATAGTTGAAACTTACAAAGCTCCTGAGTATATTCCACCCAAGAAGGAATATCAACAGACGTACTCTGTGTCCACTCCGTCCACTCCAGTTGTTTATCAAAGTTCAGTTAGTCATGAAACTGAAGACCAATCTACTTACACCAAACAATACGATATTCCTGCGAAGGTTGAATCGACTCACTTTTCATCATTTTCTCAATCCCCGGAAATTCAAGTAGGATACAAAGCCGAAGAGTATTTACCTCCAGTATCGTCAACTGCCAGACCGGTTTCAACTACTTACAAGCCAAAATATTTGACTACATCGTCTCGGGAATACCTACCCCCTACATCCGAACCTAAGTTTAGTGCTCCAGAGTATTTGCCTCCATCTGAAAAAACTTACTTACCTCCATCACTGCCAACAGTAAAATACATACCGCCAGTCGAAAACACATATTTGCCACCTTCTCCTTCAGCATCTTTAGAGTACCTACCACCAAGTCGTAAAAATACTTATCTTCCCCCACCGTCCCCAACCGAATCTTTAGAGTACTTACCTCCTGTCAGCAAAACGACTGGAGTTGTTAATTTTGAGAGCTTCGGATATGATAACAAAGCCGAAACACTTGGATATAACCCCTACCAAGACGGCGCACAAACTTACTTTGCCGAAACATCTTCAACGGCAGCACCTGTACAAAGAAAACAAAATATTGTTGTCCAAACAGCAAAATCTAATTTGCTAGGCTTTGGAACAATCGGACCGGATGCTGGATTAGTGTCTCCAGTAACTTATACTACAGCCTCACCTATTGTTATATCGAGTACTGATAATACTTACTTGCCACCAAAAATAGTTACATCTACTTACTCACCGGATGTTATTGAAATTTCATCACCAGTATCTCGAAGGACCAGACCAAAACCGACTAAATCAACAACCCAAAAGCCCGTCTACGTTCAATCCACTGAAACATACTCGGCACCCGATTACCTGCCACCAGCGGAAGAGATTGACCAAACAATTTATAAAAAGTATCAAGTATTTGACACTGATGATAGTCTTGTTTCTACCACTGCAGCCCCCATTCAAAGGAAACAAAATCTCGTGGTACAAACAGCTAAGTACAATCTTCTTGGTTTCGGAAGTGTAGGATCTGATGCTGGTTTAGTTTCGACTGGTACTTTCTCGACATCAACACCCGTTGAATCATACAGTTCAACATATGCTCCTGTAAAACAAGGCTTAGTAGAAGTGTTTCCTGCTCGCGAATCGGTACGTCGCAATAAACCAAAGGTCGCTATTGTAACAAAAATCAACGACTTTAATCCTCTTCTTGTAAGAAAACTAGGCGCTGTTTGCAGCTGTCAATCGCCTGTGTTAGTGCTTAAAGGAAGAAGACCTAACACACCAGTTGAACAATCAAGTGATTATACTGTTGACTATGATTATTCTAGCCGTGGAGACATAATTGATGATGCTCATACCCAAAACTCAGGTGGATTACCAGTTGGAACTACTGTAGTAACGCCTGCACCAATAGTAACTTCTACTTTCAACCCTATTATAGTCCCAGATGATTCATTCTACCAAGACTATTCCGAGGCTAGCAACGATAATGTAGAAATCACATCAAACGGTGAGACATACTATTCAAGTACACCTGTAGTTTCAACTACTCTGAAACCTATTCGAAGCAGGCCACGAGTAAAAGCTGTTACTGTAGCTCCTTCGTACAAAACGGTATTGCTTAACCAAGATGTTGCCCCCACTGCCAGTGGAGTATCAAATGCCCCAGTAGCAGTGTCAGAGTCTCATACTTTTGATCGTTATGGTCCAGGTGGGTGGAGGAGTAGGGATGAAACATTACAAGGATCCGTCGATTGTAAGCGTGCTGGATTGTTCCGTCATCCAAAGCAATGTAACAAATTCTACGCATGCAGATGGGACTGCTCAAAGAATAGATTTACGCTTCACATATTTAACTGTCCCGTACAATTAAGTTTTGATCCTAACTTAGGTGCTTGCAACTGGCCAAGTCAAGGTCCTGCTTGCCAAGGCGATACGCTTCTTACTAATACACTTTGATTTAGTTAAGTAATAGACCGTTCAATGAATCTCGACGTGCCATCAAAATTGTGATAAACATAAGATGTGATCACGAAATGTCCTATGATTTGTTTATCAGAAATATTTAAGTTGATGATTTGTGTCTCTCATTTAATTCTATAGGCTTATTTATTTGTTTGATTGTTGTAATGTTATTTTATAGTTATTTATTACACATGCTCCTTGTAAAGCTTATGTTCGCTAAGTATTTTGAGGTTTCGGCATTATTGATTGAACATTAGTTACCAGTGTCTAGTTCATATAGCATGTAATGTTTGTAAAATAGTGAAGTCATATTTTTGTACGTTTATAAATCATTGCGCTGTAATGTAAATATATCATTTTATTCATTAACATTGCATTTTATTTCATTATATGTCAAGAAAGTAAAAAAATATATAAATTGATTAAATGTTCAAAGTTACCGGCTTTTCTACTGCAGCCAAAGCGTCCTTATACTTAGATACAATGGGTTCCACCTCTTCTTGAAGAAATTCAGTGACTTGCTCAGGGGCTCTCCCGATAAATGTAGATGCATCCAAAATTTGATCCAACTGAGGTAGAATAGGATTAAAGTAGCTGTCTTTCTTGACGCGTTCAATTAAATCGTTATCTTTCCCTTCTTGTTTAACTACAGATCCTGCTTCATGAGACAGCACACGAATCTTTTCGTGACAAACTTGGCGGTCGCCTCCAGCTTGCACCATTGCCATTATAATGTTTTCTGTTGCCATAAATGGCAGCTCCTGAGCGATGTGTCGAGAAATTACTTTAGGATACACAACTAGTCCTTGGCAAATGTTCAGAAGGGTAATTAAAGTTGCATCTGCAGTCAAGAAAGCCTCAGCTAAAGTTATGCGTCGATTAGCCGAATCATCCAGAGTGCGTTCTAACCATTGTACTGCATGAGTGTTGGCAGCATTACCATGTAAAGTAATTAAATGACGAGCAAGAGAGCAGCAACGCTCGGAACGCATCGGATTTCGTTTGTAAGGCATAGCACTCGATCCAATCTGCGACGCTTCAAAAGGTTCCTCAATTTCTTTTCTGGAAGCCAGAATGCGTATGTCAGAGCACATCTTATGTACCGTAGCGCCCAATCCTGACAATGCAGAAATAACTTCCAGATCAACCTTTCTCGAATAGGTTTGCCCAGTGACGAGGTAGCGTTTATCAAATCCAGCCAGCTCTGCTACTCTTTTATCGAGGGCTTGTACTTTAAGACCGTCTCCCTTGAAAAGCTGTAGGAAAGATGCTTGGGTTCCAGTTGTGCCTTTCACTCCTCGGAAGCGCAAATCATCTCTTGCTCTAGATATGGCACGTTCATCCATAATCAAATCACTGAGCCATAATGAAGCCCGTTTACCTACAGTGGTTAGTTGGGCTGGCTGAAGATGAGTGAAGCCGAGGATGGGGAGCGACCTGAAAATCAAAAATAGAAATGAAATAGTACCTTAGTCCTTGATTTTAATTTGCTTCGTCAATATTCGTCATCGTTTCAGGGAATGTGTATTCATGAATAGAAGGAAAACCATTTTGATCTAGAAATTAACTCAGTTCTTACAGACTCTCACTTAATAAATTATAATTTAAAATACTAAGTTTTTTTATTTTTTTTTTTATTTAGATAGACAGATAAATCTTTATTGTACACCAAGAAATAGACAACCGTACAGAAATAAGTAAAGACTAAGTACAAAAAGCGGTTTTGTCGCTAAGCAGCGATATCTTCCAGACAACCTTTAGATGAGAAGTAGGTAGGAATAGTGAAACTTAGATAAGGCAGGTGCACGAGTAGGTAGAGGAACCTGCGATAAAGCAATAATATAATAATAATAGAAAAAAAAAACAATATGTATATATATGTACGTATTATGAAGATAACGACAGCAACTGGACAGGAGATAGATGGTCATGCGTGTCATGGCGAAACTGGAAACGTTTTTTCAGGTATGGAAGATAATTAACATATTTAACTATTGATAATAATTTAATATAATTATAGTAAGTATACAACTATCGAATTTGTGTAGTCAAGAAAGGAAGGACAAAAATCCAGATTTACAAATTAAAGCATTTCTTATTCATTGTCACTTAATAAATTACAATTTAAAGTAGAAGGAATAATATCTTTGAGAAGTAGTTAGCAAGATATGACATGAGATAATTATGTAGAAACTTACTTGTACTCATCAGCAAATTTTCCTAGTCTGCTGATGACAGCAGCCAGTCTAGGGAGCAGTAAATCCAGTCCATGTCTCAGGACAATAAGGTCAGTGTTGTCCCCAACGTAGCAGGAAGTTGCTCCAAGATGGATGATGGGTGCTGCCTTGGGGCATCTCTCAGCGAGGGTGTGTACATGCGCCATTACATCGTGACGAACCTGATAAGTACGAAACATAACCATCTTTAACATTCACCAACAATATTTATAGAATCAAGGTTTATTAAGATATTAAAAAATACTAGCTTTAGTTAAAGATCCCTAATACAAAAAAATATACAAAAATTCGTAACTGTATTCTTAACCGTTGAGGAGTTCCCTTGTCTGGAGCCAATCCTGAACGTAGTATGAATTTTGAAAAATTTGAGCTCTGTAAATGGTAAACGCAACCGTAAACGCTTGCAAGATTTGATGTAAGTTTTTTTAATCTAGAATAAGTTAATGCTATATGTAGATCGATCCCACCTGATGGTAAGTGGCGATGTTGTCTAAGATGTTGGGCGCTAACTTCTGCTTATTCACTCTTCTCTTGAAGGCTCCTACATCATACGTGGGCGAGAATACCGACGCAGGCAGGTTATTCCATTATTTATGCTTTTCAATACATACTTAAATATCTATTTAAGTATGTATTCAAAAGTATATATGTATGTTTATCAGTTATCTAATCACCATAGCACAAGCTAACGCTTAGTTTGGGTTTAGATGGCCGTGTGTGAGTTGTACAAAGATATATGTATTTATTTATTTAGTTTGATGCGTTCCTTTCTAATGATGTATGAAGCGTCTTCCAAACAGAGATGCATTGATAACAAAAGACATAAAACTTATTCTTCAATTCCATGTACAGACAGCGATTAGTTATAAATTTATTGTATGCAGTGATATCGATTTATGATGATGTTAAGGAATTTACCTTTTTCTCATGTTCCGCAGCCGAGGCGAAGTCTATGTCGTGTACTGCAGCCTCCAGCTCCAAAATCTGTTCATCAGTTATGTCCAAGCCGAGCTCCTGGAATTAATAATAATATCTCTTCATATCACATATACCGACACTATGCTTCAGGAGTTTATTTCGCCGTTTCTTCTCCTCAATGGAGCACCTTTCCGAAACGGTAGTAGATACAAAAGTGTTAACGTTCTTAATTGTATTACTAATACCTAAATATATATATTATTATTTTGAGGCATAATTTAGAAACTTTAAAGGAGAACCAGGGATACCACTGTCCAGTAGTTGGCTGTTTAAGAAATTAAATATATTTAGGAGACTATTAAATTTCCCTGATATATAATTGTATATTACAGTTGGTAATTAAAAGTAGTAAATTATTTGTCGCGGGAGAGTTAATGAACACAGTCCGTAAAATAATTCAGTATTTTTCCACTAGATGGCACTACGTGCATATAATACTACCGATAATGAAGTCGTAAGAATAAGCTTTATTAAAATATCATTACCATAGCGGCCATTGTAATGTCGTCAAAAGTATGTTAAGTACTGTAAGTGGAATGCTACTTTCTACTCCAAACAATATGCTAACGCCCCCTATAGTCTGTCTTTATTTGTCGTCATTTTATTGTCTACTAGCGTTTGCCCGCAGGTACGCTCGCGTTAAGAAGTATTATTAATAATTATGGGGTGGAATTTATCAAAATCCTTTCTTAGGGAATGCCAACGTCATAGTAGCTAAATACATGCAGTTTCAGCCCGATCGGTTTAAAATTGACAAAGTTTCATACAAACTTTCATCCCCTCTTTATCCCCTTGGGCGTAGAATTTATCAAAATCCTTTCTTAGTGGATGCCTACGTCATAACATCTAGCTTCATGTTAAATTTTAGCCCGATCCCTGCAGTGGTTTGGGCTGTGCGTTGATATTATGTCAGTCAGTCACCTTTGAGTTTTATATATATTTAGATAGACTATCATTCCATTATTTTCAAATTTAACATAACTTATTCTCGTACTATATACCGACCAGTGGTATGTATATTGAATCCACCAATCCACCTTGGAGCATCTTATACGAAACTTATTAATGGCATATCTTTTATGACTTACTCTAAAGACTCCCCTTACTGTTTTCCGTCCTTGATATAATTATCTAGTTGGAAAGTGTGCAGTTCATTTCCAAATGGTTTCAATAGTGAATCAATTTCTTTCTAATCTTTAATCTCATCTAACATTCATTCATGTTTATCAAAATCATTTCCTACTGTTCACAAAATTGTTTTCAAGTTAGTCATTAAAAGTAAAAGGGAACAAAAATAAATCCCTAACCTAAATATAATTATTGGAATGTTGGAATTTGCTACCTAAAAAAGATCCTTATCCATTTGACTTAAAATTCATTCTTGTTCGACATATGTATGGTCAAATACATGTAGCTTGTCCTACTAATTCGCTGAAACAGATAAGATATGAACTATGATAAACCAAAGGCTGATAACTGATATCAAATCGTTCAGTGACGAGATACCTGTATACAAAAACGGTCATAAGACAAAAGAAGTGAATAAAAGATATTTGAGACAGTAAAAGATAATAAGTGAAAAGTGAAAATGGTGTCCGTTCAAACTATAGCAACGATTGTGGTCAAAGTGTTTAAAATTGTAAGTACTTTTTTGTTGTAATAACCAGGTCGAGCACAGGTCACCTGATTGTAAGCGGGGGCCTCTTGAGGTCCGGGGAAACACACGAAGTTGTCCACAACGATTCCATAGTCCAAAGCCATTAAAAAAAACAAAAAAAAAAATGGAAAATTTATTAATTATCAATTTTACTTGTACACGATATTATTCGACATTTCCAATTATTTTTTTATGTGATGTACGTGTTTAGGCAAATGAACAGAAAGGTCACCTGATAGTAAATGATCACCGACGCCCATGGACATTAATAACATCAAACTGGGGCGTCACTAACGCGTTGCCTGCTGGGTAAGAAAACACCCACACGCACGGGGAAGACAAAGATAGAAGGACATTGTTAAAACAAAAGAACTCCATAACGAAACAAACAGATCCCACCTTAGAACATAGTGGTTCAGATGGAATGGAAGGAGGATGACTGAAATACGTAGAGAAAAAAGAAAAACAGAAGATACAGTACGTCGGAACCATAGTACAAATTAAATTTAATGCTAAGGATATATTAATAATACCACAAATAAATCCTAACTAAAATTCAATTCAAAATTAAAATGTAATGAGGGCTAGCTTAGTGAGGCCCAACTATCCAAAATAATGATTAATTTTAAGTATAGTCATCCTTCTCTTCATAACAGAAATGAAAGAGATAGAAGACATTGATCTGAATATCGAAAATAGTGATTAATTCAAAGTTTAGTCATCCTTTTCCATTCACGGGAAATGAAAGAGACAGAAGACATTGATAAGGTTTCATCCATCGATTGAAACAATATCATCGAAATGATAGGGCGTGGTGATAAGCCAACATAACAACACAGAACATGGTTCAATTTATATTCGATCGAAACATAACCATAAAAGGCATCAACCCATAATTGTCCTTCTACTAGGCTCGGATCTCCTTCCACAATGTGAGTAGTGAAGCCCATGCTTTTCAACTGTGAGAACTTCAAGGAAAACGTGCAGGAGTGCTGGTTTCACGATGTTATCCTATATTCTAAATACATTATTGAATTAACCTTTGGCGTGATCGCTAACAGAGAAGGCATTTGTCTCAATGCCCTGATCACCATAGTACAAGTTAGTTTCAAATTTAGCTAGTTTCAATGTGTGTGAGTTGCCTTGTTATTTTTTACTATCTGTGCCCTGCTTCATCCGCGTTAATTTAAGGAAAAACCGCTCAAGGTGCTTAAAAATATTTTCTTCTCTTGTTCATGTCGTTTTAATGATTATGCACCTATTATTATTGTTATTTGTCTGTTGTAGAAGTAATTAGGCTCTTGGAAACATTAAATGATAGTATTTTTTACCTATTTAAAAGATGTTAAATTGTCTTTGC
>DWJZ01006033.1:0-13411 GCA_018249125.1 Asbolis capucinus
CAAAATTTAAACTATTTTTTTTAATATAATGTTTATAAGTGGCCAGTTCTAAAAACTTTCAGTTTGGCCCTCGTACTAACGAAAAAGTTTAATGTTAGGTACAAAGGTGCATTATGAAACAGCAGCTAGTTACGTCACGTTCGTCAATGGTAAAAAGCATTGTACTATCACCTAGTATGAAATATTACCACATTAAACTAACAATTATTACAAGATATTAAATTATTGTTTTATTTAAATGTGCACCCTACCATCTACAATCTCTTTTATTAATATTTCTACTCAAAGGTTATTAAGAGATTGCTGATTAGAGATACGACCGCGTTTTGTGTCACAAAAACTTTGTTCTTTAGATTTCTTTTGTATTGCTTCTCCTTATGTGCACTAAAACTATTTATTTATTTGTCTGAATTACAAAAAAATATATTTTTACAAAATTAAAAGCTTCATTATTTGATTCTGCATCAGTTTTATTGTCGTTTTTATTACCTGTTTTATTATTTCCTTCACTTTGCTTTGCTTACAACGTGTGAGGTAAAATTGCCTTTTACAGTAGTAATTATGCAGTGGGTATGCAGCTTATTATAAGCGACGTATTTCTCTGTGCACCGTAATATTTATTCCTACCAGTTTCATATAATTACTTATTCGTTAGTTGTTTAAATAGGTATGTATGTATAACTAGATGTACATAATCGGGCAACATTATTGCCACGGAGTAGGATTCAAGTTGGATGGATGGATTAGGTGAATAAAACAAATACTAAATTGCAAGCTACGCTCAGCGCGTTATAACAGTTAGCAGAATTGAAATTGTATGAACCGTTTCTGAGATGAGCGTGCACAATAGCAAATATAGATAAATAAACACAAAAATCATAAATTCTTTGTTTTTGTTTATATTCCTTATTGAAAAAACCCAGTACCTAATAGTTTTCTCCTAAATATGTTCAATGTTCAGAAAGCTACAGATTTGTTCAATTAATACAACAAAGTAATCACCGGAGTAACTTTAATAAATACTCACACAATATTTGATTCTTTCCAATGTGAGAACCCTACAAAAGTTGCTTGCGCAGCGCAATAAAACGGACTAAATTATTAACAATGCCTGGATGTTCTAGAATAAACGGAGATACGGCAAATGTTTGCCTAAATAAAATTTATTCTGAATGTTTCTTTCTCAATTTCAGGAAAATTTTAATACCTGTACAAACAAAAGGATTTTGCAGAAAACAATTTTATTGCAGTTGGATTTAAATTCTACGATTTTATACTCTAGGTATTATATCAAATTATAATAAAAAGTATAACATCAAATGTAGATACATATCTTATAAAATATCAACCTTTCGACAAAAGCAAAAAAGAACTCCTGTCGTTGAGGTTTCGTGCCTGGGGGACGGCTAAGCTCCAACCGTTTATGTCGTGCAGTACAAACGCAGGCGATGAAGAAAACTCTGATGTAACGCCAACGTGTGACGTGTGACACACCAGCCATAAATGTGATTGTTATAACTGATACCTCGAAATGTAACCTATACACCTAGCTATGGTTGGTTGGCCACTTGGTTAAAGAAATGTTTGTCTGTAAAACATGATGATGACTCAAGGGGCCTTGAAGGTACCAAACGAATTAATTAACGCACTGTAATGGCGATCCTTAAGGTAAAAGTTCCTCGACGTCCAGACAGAGATGTGTAAAACTATAATCTCCAAATTATTCGTGTAAACGTTGCTATAAAGAGAGGTTAAACTATGTGTCAGTGGCAGATCCATAAACAATGAACATTTAAAGTAAAATAGCCCCCTGTGAGCCGTTCGCAAGAATTTATTTTCATTGGTTCTTAAAGCCCTGTACTATGGAGCGATGTTTCTACATGTTTTGAGTTTTGGCAAAAGAATGAAAATTACCAAGCACATGAATAACCGCACCCGAAATACCACCATGTACCACCATGCAATATGCATGCATGTGCATTGCACGACCGTTGCCTACTAAACGCTTTGCTGTATCAACTAATGGTCTACTACTTATCGCTGGTCTCTTCTCGTGAGTGAGAAGTGCTAGAGCATACTCAACCAGGCTGTTCCAGGTCGGGATGATGGAGATACTAAATCCTTCTAATATTTTAAATGCGAATATTTGTGACATTGACAACTACTAAACAGATCTGAATGAAATTCGGTATTAATACAGATGATAGTCTGGAACAATACTGACTTCATTTCAGTTTACTTCTTTTCTTTGCATAATCTAGTTTAAACACATTCTACTAGGTACCAGAATTTCAGTCAAAGGTCTGAGGCGAGGGAGACGTAAAAGCGTTAAAATAATTCATCACGATGGTCGATTTAAAATTTTATTTATAACACCATATTTCGGAACATATTTCTGTACGCGTTCTCATCATGTAAGAGAACCACAGACTATAGCGCTGGCCTATGGCGAATTCTTAAACTCTGCACTACTTTCAGAACTTTAAGGGGAACAGGTATGCAGGTGCATCGAAGCAATGTTTTTAATATGTATAAAGTTTTCGAAAAACAAACTATTACCAATAACTTCTAAAATATGTAAGGTAATAAAATTCGAAAAATAAATTTCCAAACCAATACTATTTGTTGTTACAACAAATGAAATTTTTATCAGAAACAAAACATTGACGAACAAATACTTTCGCTGGAATTGTACCCAAATTTACTTTAAAGTACAAATAAATAGTGAAAGGAACCTTCCAAGAAATAAAATTAAAGACAAATATAAAATTACTTTTATTACTTATACTTAAATAAAAAACATTGTTAGTCTATGTCCCATATCCAACACACCTCCTTAATGGAATTAGCTCAAATTAACTGGTTATATTGAACACATTACTGGAATTTAGAAAGTGGTTTGAGAATTACAAACATCGTCAATTTACAAAGATACTGAAAAAGTTGCAGATTTTATAAAATTTAGTATGTTTATTGACAACACTGATATAATCTTTGTTTAATATTATTCACTAGTTGTAAATGAAGTCGTGGTCTATTTCCAACTTCTTCTGGTATCTTGGCGGCAACTCTGACACGATGTTTGATGGAATTTTATCTGGAAAGAGAGAAATAACTGAGTGACACACAATACCAATAAATCTAGGATCTGAAAACTTTGTACTTTCCATCCTTCTGTAATTTAAACAATAAAAAACGTATAAATATATGTTTAAATAAATACTTAAATAGATATTTTTACACCCAGTCACACAAAACGAACATTCCTACTCATCACAGAAAAGTTTGACCTGGGTTTGAATCGCACCAACGACCTTCGGTGTAGCAGTCAGGTTCACTAATCACTAGACCAACCGGCCTGTCTCAATAAATAAAAAGACTATTAATACTGAAAATTAACTTGCAGACATGATCGCCATCTTGTTTTTACAGTGACACTAACCGTTACACCTGTACACCAGGTTAGACCAAATGATCATCTCCTGCGAGAAGCAGAAGACACCCAACCGTCCTCCCTTCAGAGTAAAGTCGTAGACATTTCCAGAGTCTGCGACCAGCCGGTTGTTCTCGTATATCTTGAGGCGGATTAGACCGATCTTAGGACGATGGAGCAGACTCCAGCGGTACGCGGTCTTCTCCCGCCAGCCTACGTTGCGAGGGTCCTTCCAGAGGAGAGTCACCTGGAAAGACGAAGACATTCTTGAGATCATAAAAATAGCTTTTAGTTTTATTTGGTGTTATTTACACAAAACGTCATAGTTCTAAATCATGTGATATTGAATTTTTAACTTAAATGATAAAGAAGAGTTCAGTCCAGATTGTCTTTAGAGAATTGAATTGGAATAAAAAATTGTTATTTTGAAGTTCAAGTATAAACATTGCTAATAAATATCCATCTTTACCTGATCAGGCGTAGACTCAGTGTTCCACAATGAGTTTCGAAGAATCTTCCCAGGACCAGTCTTAGAATTGACCACCTTGAGCTGGATACCAGGCTCTGCCACCGCTCTGAAGGGTGTTGTCTGCCAGTAGGTCTGTGTGTTCTTCTTCCACATCACTACATAGAACCTTTTGTTGCTCTGGTATCTGAATAAGAATAAATTTTTGACCCTACTTTATCAAAATAATAATAAATGTAATTGTAAAACAATACTGTCTTTTCCTGCAATAAGACTACATTATTAATATATTTCTTTTCTATTGCCTCAAAAGGGAAAATGGGTAAGACGATTTTGTGAATATAGTTTGCGTTTCTTACCCAAAGATGAATCCAACGTAGTCATCATCAATTTGAGAATCTACAAACAAAGTTCCTTCGAAATCAACTCCTCCAAAGCTATCGAACCCTACAGCTAGTCCAGGATCCGAGTTAAGTGTCTGCAAGATCTCCGCACCTTCGTTATTTATCTCCCAATTAGGGTCCTGTTGGGATTCGCCTTCAGGATCTAAACGAACCGTCATATAGTTCCTGTAAATTAAAATATTCAAAACATTCGGAAAATTATCTTTCATTATAAATTCTTTTAACTTTATTTTATGTTCATCTATCATTCCAACTATAGTTCTTAATTTATCTACAAATTACCTAAAATCTGTTCTGAATATTTTTGAATTATTCGGACAATTATCCATATCATTAATCACTTTGTCTCCATCATTATCATTGTCACACGCGTCACCTACATCGTCACCTGAAAATAAATCATGTAATAGTTTTAGTTGAGGACAAACATCAATCTCTCGCTTAATATTAACTTCAGAGATCAAGATATGTTAAAACAAATGTGTATCGTTAACGTAATGTTAACGTAAAACAAGAGTGAAAACATCAATAACTTTCTCCATTAATTTATATAATGAACTAAACTTTTACGAGAGACGATAACCCGATAGTGATTTTTTATTTTTTTATCGTTGTCTGTAACCCACTGATGGTCCACTATTGAGCAAGGGTCTCTCCATACATACTAAGGAGGCCTAGAGCATATTCCACCACGCTGCTCCGAGGTATATTGGAGGAGAGGTTAGAAAGTTAGTTTTAAAATTCTAAGCCATCAGAAAGCCTCCGACGTATCTTAACGTTTGCTATCTGACGATAACAGCCGGCACTAAGGGTTTCTAGGTACCTCCGAAGCATGGAAGTGCTCATGAAATTATTGACACTAGCGGTCACCTCCTACGGACCGCGCCAGCTGTAGCTTTACTCATTCGATGGTTTACGATGGAAACAGCTCGTGGGGTATAAACGCTTTAATTTTTTGTATCGTTAGGGCTGGACATTATCTAAATTTTATAACATTTACGTATCATATTCGTAAGAAATGGTGTTCTTGAACAGCATTTACATGCTGTTCAAGAACACCATTTATATATAATGATAATTGACTGCCAACGTTGCTTTCCTCTTTTGTCCAAAGGTTAGCTGGTACAATCTCTATCAGCGCTTGGCACCATTTGGAGCATCATAAAGTTAAATAAATAAATAAAACCACGATATAAACTTACCGTTTGTATCAGCCTGGTCAGGATTATGTACCAGCGGACAGTTATCTGCTAGGTTAGGAATACCGTCTCCATCAATATCGTTATCACACGCATCACCCTTGCCATCATTGTCCACGTCTTGTTGGTCACTGTTAGGTAAATTTGGGCAGTTGTCTAGACCATCTTGAACTCCGTCCCTAGAAAAAAAGTTAAATAACAATGATGAAATACGGAGAAGTGAAGGAAATAATAGTATACTGTAATACAATGTCTCAGAATGATTGTTCTGAATTCTCTGGTGAAAGTATAGCCAACGACAAATATTTATGGTTGCTGTTATTATATCCTTATTTGAAGGGAACCACGAAAGTCATTTGATTTTCTTATGATTGGCTTCAACCCATCGATGGGCTACTACTGAGCACCGGTCTCTCCTCAAACTGAGGAGGCCTACAGGGTACTCCACCATGCTGCTCCAATGAGGATTGGTTGAGGGTAAGTGGCCAAACCAAGTGTCGGAAGTTTTTATGCCGCCCATAGCCCTCTAAATTGCTTAACGTTGGCTATCTAACGATAACACCCGAGACCGATGGATTTACGTACCCTCTGAAGCACGGAAGCGTTTATGAAATTTTTGAAAGCCACCAGCGGTCACCCATCCTCCTACCGACCGCGCCCGCTGTTGCTTAACCTTTTCGATCGCTTACAATTGAAAGAAGCCGCCGGGCTATGAACGCTTATAATTTATAAATACGAGTAATCTATATATTCAACTGATAACAAAATTCAACAAAAAAAAATAGGTGAATTAATATTTTTAAAATTAAGATAAATCATTACAAAGTTTTCAAAATTTAACAATTTCTTTTGGAAACACATTTTGTGTATTGTATCTTATTTAGTATAATATAAAACATGACTAGATAAAGATAAGATTTAATAGTAACGGATTTTTTTATATGAAAACAATGAATGGACAGCTCATTTTTATTTTAATTATCATGCTATCGTAGCGAGCAGCAATAAAAAAAATACCGTGTACGTAAAAAGTTATGACTACTTATTATTAAAATTTAAATTATTACAGGCAGAACAAACAAAATGTCTTAAATGATCATATCAACGAGAAAAAGGGTCTCAAGTTGAAATGAAGGATAACTTTATTCCAAAAATACAAAGGATAAAATATTTTTTTCATTATAGGGGAATAAAATTGTCAGTGTATAACCCGAAAATATATAAATTCCAAAATATTGTACCGGAAGTGAGTAGGTTTAAGTTAACAAACATTTCGATTGTAATCGATCCAAAAAGTTGAGCAATGGGAGGCGTGGTCGGTAGGAGGGTAGGTTGGGATAGGAGTACAAATATTTCATGAGCATTTTCGTGCTTCGCGGGCACGTCAAGCCATCAATTCCAGTCGTTATTAATAGAAAACAATCGTTAAGCCATGTTGGAGTCCTTCGGGCAGCATGACGTCTTCGACACTTGGATTGGCCTCTTCAGCCTCCTCAGTATGAGAGAGACCTACGCTCAGTAGTTGACCATCAAAGCCATGACCCCCCTCTTGGATTCTGGCGACACTGTCTTTACACGCCTGTGACACTCACTGATCTCTATCAACGTCGCTGTCACAAGCATCTCCCACACCATCCCGGTCAGCGTCGTCCTGGTTTGGGTTGCGGACTCGTGGGCAGTTGTCACACGCGTCACCCACACCGTCTCCATCCATGTCCTCTTGCTGCGGATTGAATGCGCGGGGACAGTTGTCCCGCTCGTTGGGTAGACCTGGTCAGAAACATGTCAAGCATATAGCAACAATCAAGACTTCATATGTAAATTTCTTCAGAACTCGACTCTTACTGGACTAAGTATGTATTCGTAGCAGTTAAGCTATACCTAAGAGATCACGTTTTTGGCTAAATATGGTTTTATCAAATTAAGTCTTGAAATTCTATTCCCTGGCTGAAATAACTGTATGCCATAAAATAAAGAACAATTACTAGGAAGATTGTTTATTTTGTATGATAGGACGATAAGTGGTAGGAGTTTGGGAGACTACTAATGGCAAACATATCCTGAGTGCTAGCCTGTAGTTGAGTGTGATGTAAATCTACCTAAATCAAGGTCATCCAAAATTAAATATCCAATTTGATCCACTTTCACGACCAGTCCATACTTTTGCAACTTGTAAGCGTGTACTTTAGTGTGCTATAAGCTTCCTAAATTATGAAAACAGACCCATTCGTCAGGGTCATTAATGAGTTATTGTCATCTTGATAATGACTGGTCTATCTAACGGAGGGTAAGATTCCTGGCTGTGGCAGGCGTTATGATAAACGATTGTTCGAATTAGGGTATAAGTTGCATGTTCTTGACATAAACACGCAATACGGGCATTAAGAATACTGTTGCTAGAATGTATGTTTTTGCAACTTGCCTATCATTCTACTCGAATTTAAGACTTTTAAGAAATATATTTGTAATATCTCTTTCCCTAAAGACCGTAAAATATAATTTAATCCCACAAAAAGTCCATTTCGTGTCCAATAAACTTTCTCTAACCGGAAAACGAAACGTTTCGCAAAACAGAACTCCCTACTGTTGGTCCACCGCAGTTCGCAATGAAATATTCACATAAACAATTAAAACAAAGGAATACGAAACAATAGGCTACCTTACAGTAATGGAAGAATTACTTCCAGCCTTCCTGGAAAGGAACAAATAAAATAAAACGTCAGCTAATTACTTTGTGCACTAATTACGAAAACATACGTTCATGAAACAAAAAGTCGGTTGAATACGAGCTGTCACTTAGGAACTCCTATGTTTCATTTTTTTGGTACGTATTCATATAGCCATTCGTACATGTTTTGCAATATGCCAAGGTTACTTATTACGGTTAAAAAAGTGTGAAAAGGGACGTATGAACAACAAAGTCTTCCCTATTCATGGGATCACCGTTTTCTCATACTTTTACTCTTCTTTTGCATCTTTCATTGCATCGCAACGTTTAGGGTCATCATAAATATATTTACTTACACTTTTCAATACCGATCTTCAACTCCCTTGTAATACGTAACCCTAAAGGTACCGCATAAGTAAACTTTTCAACGATCTTCCTTTTAATACCTAACCCTAAAAGTTACCGCATGAGATCTTCCATATTCCTTTAATATATAATCCAAAAAGCTACCGCCTAGATAGACCTTTCATTACTGATCTTCCACATCCCTTTATTGTACAATCCTAAAAGCTACGGCACAGATAGACCTTAAAAGTTACCGCATAATTATACTTTTCCACCTCCCTTTAACCAAAGGGTGCCAGGGTTACCCCCTGAAAAGGTGTTGATTAGCCCTAAAGCAGTTACCATCATTGTCCATGTCTGGATCACAGACGTCCCCCAGCCCATCCCGGTCGGCGTCCTCCTGCCCCGGGTTATATCTTCGGGGACAGTTATCGCAGGCGTCCCCGCGCTTGTCGCTGCGGTCTTCGTCACGGTCCAGTTGATCAGAGTTTGGTGTTAGGGGACAATTGTCCTATAATAACAATCATTAATGTACACACTAAAAGTACTCGGAGCCGAGGATATAAGGTGCTGTCTTTTTTTGTTTGAAAAGAGCACATACTGAGTATAATCTTGCCGAGTTTTGTTTATAGCGGCTTAACTTGAACATGCTCTCTTTCGATCTGCGGTTGTTGCCAGACGAATTCATGCCACGCTTTCACTTTCAGAAGTACTTTTCAGTGATTAACTTCAAGAATATATGATTTAGTATTGAAATGAAAACATTTGCTAACTCAGATTGGGAAAAGTTTTAATATTAATCAAAAGGAATGCTTTAAGTATCTTCACTCCTACTAGGACCATAGACAGTAATACTACGTAAGTACGTTTTTGCATCAATTCTTACTAAACTGCATTATACATTTCTATATAATAGCCAAGAATTAGGCACAAATTTCATCATATTTACCGGTATATTAGGAATTCCGTCTCCATCAGCATCAGGATCGCAGGAGTCGCCAAGGCCGTCTCTATCAGCGTCTTCCTGGCCCGAGTTCGATACCTCTGGACAGTTGTCCGCTTTACAGCGCAGCTCCGAGCATGGCAGCTGGTGGTCCGGATATCCGTCCAAGTCTCTATCTGGACCACATACAGTGCCGTTACCAGCCCAGCCAGTCTGTGAGGAAAAAACGTCTTAATCCTCTCTTGTAATTTACTGTTAATAGTTCATATGAGTTTTGTTCGTTTTAGTCCTGATGAGAGCTAATGGACCCTTTTTCCTGATGAGATCTGATGGACTTAAGAATAAGCTACCAGGAGTAGGTATAGGAGTATCACAGAAATTTCTTAAATATTATAGTAATAAAAAGTTTGAACAGTACTATTTGTGTTAATCATTAATAAGTCATTTATTTTGTGTCCGTACACAGAAATAAGGGGAAAGAGAGACTCATACTGAGATTTGCACACACAAAAATACGCACAAAATACGTTAAAGAAACTCACAGCACAAATACAAGCAGTTCCGTATCCGCAGACAGCGTTGTACCGGCGGCAGTGTGCGGGATCGCAGCGCCTGATCTGGTCGCCGACGTCGAGACACGGACGGGACGTGTTTACGTAGAAGTGGCCTCCACAAGGTACGCAAGTGAATGAGCCCTGTAAGGAGATTCAACCTTTGGATATGGTGTTTATCGTTAAGTTCAAAATTATACTCGTAGCAATGATGTCCTTAGCAACCTGCAGGCGAACGTTAATCAGGGTTGTACTGTGGCCTGCAACCCTCAAAGAGTGAGACTTACTTGACTTTTAAGCCTAACTTTTCAAAAAGCATAAAAACCACTCTAGCTGACCAGTGACTCCTAAATCAAAACAAACTAAACTATAAAATGGAAATGCAAAACAGAAACCATATGAGTAATCAACTCACGGGAGTATTAACACAAAGTCTTCCTCTGGGACAAATGTCTCGACCATCAGCACATTCATCTATATCCACACACTGTTCCCTTCGTTTTTCGTCTCCAGATCCTTGCCAACCTTGGCTGCCTTCATACCCTGGAGGACACGTTCCGCATATGAATCCACCGTCTATGTTCCTGCAGGATACCAACTCGTCACAGGGTCGGATTAGGTCACATTCGTCCATATCCACGCATGAGTATCCTGGAAAGAAGGTAAAATATTTACACTTCGCCTTTGTCACTTATTTTGTAATAGAAATATTATCGCAAGAGAAGCAGACTCATAATATTTGGTTTTACGTTCTTACCATTCCACTCGTACCCTTTAGGACAGCCTTCGCACTGATAGAACGGAGTATTCTGTGTGGGAGTGCACCGTCTTTCTCCACAAGCGTTTCTTGTTTGACAAATGTGTTGGCAACGCCGTGCACCGTCTGGAAGACGTCAACAATTATAAGACCTTAACATGGGCGCGACCAGGATTATTTTCAGGGAGGTGCATCTCCATCTATACCTACTATTAACCAATATAAAATATAGAAATAAACATGTATAACATGTGGATAATAGAACTACGAGTATTAAGTACTTTTTCTACGATCTGTCTGACAGTGACGGATACGATTTTTCAAACAGGACAGCAACCTAGACGCCTTCAGTTATTAATCAAATCGTAACTCACTACATCAATAAATTTCTAATCTTTTTGCCATTTGTATATAAGTATATGACTACTGATTTCTCATGAAAAATATATAGTCTATGTCACTCAGACGGTCATAACGAACCTAACGATAAGTCGTTTGCTAAAATCAGTCAAGCTGTTTGGGCTGTAGCGCGTACTATCGAAACGGTGATATACATATATATATACAAACATATACATAGACTCGAAAACCATTACCCTCACGCTGGTTCAGTCAGGTCAAAATATATTATTTTTTTCTATGTACTTTCTTTCCGGACAGGGGGTACAATTGCGTCTCCTTGCACCCTGCTGCCGGCGTCCATAGACCTTAAGCTTCCATATATTATGAATATCCATCACAATTATCTTTTATGTAGTTCTCAGATTTTCACTGAGTTAATCGCGCCGTGTATTTCTTATGTGCCGACGATATTATGAAAATATACCTTCGAGAAAAATACGGAAACCTTTGAAAGTATTATATTTCTTCGTAGTGTATGGTTATGACAATTGATCCTAAATCAGTATCTAACAGTACCAAAGACCAAAACCTTATCCACTTAAACCTACCATCCCAATCAAAGCCACCAGGGCAGCTTTCACATTCATAGTAAGGACTTGAAGATATTGGACTACACCGCCTCTCTCCACACGGTCTTCGTGCATCACAAACGTGTTGGCACCTTACTCCATCCCCAAGGAATCCATTTGGGCAGGAACCGCAACGAGGACCCTCAGGCGATTCTTGGCATTCTACACCTGTAATTGTACAAAATAATCTCTAGAATGTGATGCAGTTATGTCACTATATTTGGCGAATTTAGTCGAAACAGGTTTGCGGTCTGAATGTATAATGATAAAATAAGGTTTTGTACATAGTCTGCGCGTCCTTCTATTTAATTAATTTGATTAATTTATACATATACAACCAAATGTAAACGGCCCGTTATACCGAAGCAAGTTAATACTTCCTTATTGCAGTTAACTTCTGCATTGCTGGCAGTCCGGAGCTTTGTCTACTCGTGTCATTTTTCATTATTAGTTCAGCGCCGCTACGTCAGATTTACCCTTATTTCGAAATGCTGCAGCCTCACAGAAAATACTTTAATAATACGACGCTGCAATTGGATTCTTTGCATTCCAGCGACTATGAAATTCAAGTCATTAAAGTTGTATGGCAAGTAGGTATTTTTAATTTATTTTCAGCTTCAAGGCTTCATGTTTCCAAATGCCTCTGGTCTTGATACATCATAAAAATAATAATATGAAGCTATAGTTCCGAAATAGTTCTGAGCGACTGGTTTGATGGTGATAACGATCAAGAATTATATGTATGTATAAGCTTTTCGATATTTTTTATTAATTTATTAGTTATTTTTGCATCTTCGCCGATATATCTCATACAAAAACGCACATACACTAACATTCACATAAACCTCACATACGGGTGTCCATACACACGTACTCACACCACAATACTCTCCACACAGACTACAAACACACAAAACAATACTCAAATAAACTTTAATTTTATTATACCGTAAGATAGTTAAGATAATTAATAAAAATTGTTCACTCTGATCCCATGTAACATTCTATAACCTGTCCAGGGAGGCACTGATGACCTTTAACACAGGCTTGAAAAAACCCAAATCAGGCACCAGGCTCTCACAAGGGGAGTTAAGTAAGAATCTTATGACTAACTAAACACTAAAAATAAATATATTTATTATTTATTTTTATATGCGCAGGGATATTTCTTTTGTGTCTGAGTATCCTTAAAGTATCTATACATATTTGTTTATCAGTTGTCTGATCACCATAGTACAGCCTTATGCACTGTTTAGGATCAGATGGCCCTGTTTAAGTTGTCCAAAAATAATAATTTATGAACACGGCGAACAGAATTAAAAAACGTCTATTATTGATTTAGATGTAGATGGAAGAGAAGTAGAATAAATGCTTACCCTGGTAACAGGTGTTAGGTTGACAGGCCAGTCTATAACACTGTTCCCCATTGCCGGTATACCCGCTGGGACACGACCCGCAGCGGTATCCACCATTCGGCAAGTCTTCGCACTGAACACCTGTTCAAACGTTATCACAATTATCATATTGTAAA
The DNA here is from genome assembly GCA_018249125.1 of Asbolis capucinus. Lineage (NCBI taxonomy): Eukaryota > Metazoa > Arthropoda > Insecta > Lepidoptera > Hesperiidae > Asbolis > Asbolis capucinus. The sequence continues at coordinate 13,269 of DWJZ01006033.1, forward strand.
ATTACAATTAATCATATTAATAACAATGACAGGCCGGTTGGTCTAGTGGTTAGTGAACCTAACTAATACACCGGAGGTCGTGGGTTCGATTCCCACCCAGGTCAAACTTTTCTGTGATGAACAGGAATGTTTGTTCTGTGTGT